>NCKU01000799.1:0-33347 GCA_003675995.1 Dinothrombium tinctorium | reverse complement strand
TATGAAAATTCATTTTATTTCATTTCAAAATGCTCTGGTAGACTTTATTTTTGGAGCCCCATAAGCGATTATTATTAAAAAGTTTACTTGACGTTTGTAAATGAAGAGTATACTTAAAAAATATTGTTATTCACTGAAATTGTTTCACTATTACTAGGGCTGGTCAAATAAGTGATCAGCTATATTTAAGTTAACATTGTAATTGAGTTCTATATTGAATGACGAGCAGAATGAAACCAAAATTTTGCGATTCTGAAGATGTCAATATCACCTAAAATCACCTATTTTAGATACAAATCACTTAATTCACCTAAATCCCCTAAAATCACATAAATCAAAAAAGTTGCCCCTTTTTCACCTATTTTTATTATTTTTAATGCTATTGAAATTATGAAGAAAAGAATTTCATTTATCAACAAATCAGAAATAGATTAACTCATAAATAGACACAGGAATTTTATGTGATCACACATGTTGTAATGATACCATAAAACACATATGTAATTGTAGATGACATATATAATTGCCAAATATATAAAAAAATTTTTAAAAATCGATACGTCATAAAGCACATAAAGCAAATATTTTCCAAAATTAGCACATAAGCACATATTTAAAAAATTGTAAATAAAAAAGTAAAATCAGAAATTTCATTTATATCATTTCGAAATTATAAAGATAAGCTTAATTAATCGCTCTCAAAATACCCTGAACTAAATTTGTTTAATTCTAAAACACGCTCTTACGATCACAAATCAAAAAAAAAAAAAATAAGCTCCTCAAGATTCTGTAGATATCGAGCTCTCATTTTCAGTTTAGAAATCAATTCTTCGAGAAAATCGTACTTCTTTCTTGTTCGAAAATCTTGAAAGACATATGATAATTAATTTCAATAAACTTTTGTTTTCGATAATCCAGTTGAAAAGATTTATTTACAATAAAAATATAAATTAACTTTGAATTTCTCGATCACTTCTTTTATCACCTAAAAATCATCTATTTGACCAGCTCTAACTATTACAATCACACATATTCTCTATGAACCTTTAAATCTTGACAAGTAATTTTTTAAATCTCAATTTCGATTGAACATTTAAAAATAACTGATTTTCTATTAAGAAAAGGCAAAACGGCTGCGTATTGCTGTGTATATAATAAACATTAAATGACTAACAAAGCATTTTTGTAAGCTGATTTAAATTTTGTTGTAAGCTTTTATCAATTAAAAAGTTTTATGAAACATTGTTTCAAAAAATGTTCAGATAAAGTTTGTTTTTGAACAACTTACACATTCTTTGATTCAGCCTCCATTCCAATGAATTATTTTTAAATCTATTGGAATAAGCAACTTTAAAAATTCGCCATTATGAACGCATATGCAAAAACGAACTATGCACGCAGTTGTCGGCGATTAAAAAAATGACCACAACTGTAAAAGTTCTCTACCTTTAATTAAGTCACGCTTTAAGTAGATATTTTCGAAAATACGTAAGAAAGCGAAATGCTAAATGTCATCGTTTGTTTTATTAAATACTTTATGAAAGAGAAAGCTTGCAACCTACTGGACAACAAAATTCTTTTGACTAATTTGAAAATTTGTCGAAAAATGTACACTCGTGGCCAGAATAATATGTATCTTATCAAGCTTTGAACTCAGATATGACAAAAATTTATCGAGAAAATTTTCAAATGAATAACTTTTGAAAAGGGAATGCAAATATGTCAACATATCTTCAGTTTCTGTATATCTCTCTACCCATTTCTTAACGGTCCTCAAATATCTACCAAATTCGCGAGCAATCTCTTCTAATTCCATTCTAATAAAATAAAATAGAACAAATTTAAAACGCTCTTCTTTCGGTGTTAACGGCATTTTACAAGATTCAAATTTATTCAATTTTCCCTTTGCTTTAATCAGTTTTTGTGAAAGTAAAATTAATGCTATCTTTATCATAAACGGATAAGATACATATTATTCTGGCCACGAGTGTACTAAACCTTCGTATTAAAAATCTCAGCGGAACACCGTTAAAATTTGTGAATCCAAACTTCAAAATACCCGTGAATGTGAGATGTGAAAAGGAATCCAATAGTTGGTCAAAGTGAGAACTTGAGCTGCTTGAGAGTGTGAAGCAGTGCAAGTTTCGGCCAAATACTATTATTTGCTTCATGCTAAAACGATAAGATAATTTATTATTCGCGTCCGCGATGCTGAACGCAAGCGATCGGCGAACATAAACTCAGTTTTCATAGTGATTGGTTGCCAAAATAATTATCAAAAAAGTGAAACATAATTTAATTTTGCAACGTTTTCTGTGCACAATGTGTGTAATAAAGATATCGATTGGAGTTACATCCACAGTGTTTACTGAGTTCGCATTGCTTGTATGACGTTGATTTCATATCTTTGAGAATAATGCTTCCTTGCGCTTACGACAAAGCGAACATCGTCTCTAAAACCGTATTTCTGTAAGTATGTTCATGTTTTTCACATGATTCAAAAGCCACATTTGATTTCAGATGGTTATGGAAGTTCTTTTGGAGCAATCGAAACCATACGCTCGCCGTTGACGACCTCTATCAATGTTCGCGTTTTGATCAGTCCGAAAAGCTATGTCGCCGTTTACAAAGGTAAGGTTTCAGTTTAAAAAAAATGACTCGATTTGCGTTCTGCAATCGGGAAAACAAATTGTCCATCTCATAGCATCAAACTATTAAATACTCATAAATAATTTTATTATTTTATCAATAAATTCATTCTAAAGTACGTACAACAAAGCTTCAACTTATTAACGCTTGTTGATTTGACTTATTTTAAACTCAAACATGCAAATTCTTTTAATTGTCAATTAGCAATTTATTTTTGAACATTTTCTTAGAACTTGGGAAAAAGAATTAGAAAAGAAAAAGTCTGGTGGGAAACCAAGTCTTTTTTGGGCAGTTTTCCAAAATTTTTGGGGCTGGTTTTCACTCATTGGGTTTCTCTTATGCTTAATGGTAAGTGTTTCCCAGGTTCTTCTTACCAGATTGTTCGGAAGTCCAGCAAATCCTTTGAAGCAGTGAAAACTTAACTACAGATTCAGTCAAATTAATTTGCTATCTTGTCAGCGAGGATGAATTGAAAGAACCGGTTTTGAATGGATGAGATAGCAAATTAACATGAATAAAGCTTATGCTAATAAAATTCTTGTCATTAGCAAGCACTCCTGCTGCTGCAAACTTTGTTTATGGGATGGATGGTAGAATCAATGGCGTATCTTTCCACTGGCGAAAATTCCATGCAAATAAGGAAAGAAATATATTTTTACGCTGCTGGAATATGTATTTTGCAGGCAATTCATATCACAGGATTGAATCCCTATTTTTTTGCCTCTACAAAACTTGGAATGCAAATTAGAATTGCCTGTTGCAGTTTGATTTATCGCAAATCGCTACGTTTGCACCAATGTGCCTTCGCTAAAACCACGGTCGGTCAAATTGTTAATCTGCTTTCGAATGACGTGAACAGATTCGACATCTGTCCAATATACCCTTTTTTCATTCTTGTCGGCCCCTTGCAAACAGCGGCAATAATATACATATTGTGGCCCTCCTTATCGAATTCAACCCTATTTGGAATAGCAATTTTGCTGTTGTACATTCCATTACAAGCTATTATGGGTAAAAGTTTTTCAAAATTGAGATTACAGGCTGCAGTTTTAACAGATGAAAGAGTAAGACTTATGAATGAGTTCATTCCAGCAATGAGAGTGATAAAGATGTATACATGGGAAAAGCCTTTTGCCGCTCTTGTGGATGCTGCTAGAAAAAGGGAAATTGGTAAAATCAGAAATTCTGCCATATTACGCGCTATTAATCTAGGATTATTTAATATTTCTGGAAAACTCATCCTTTTTGTGATATTTATCATTTACGTGCTCAGAGGTGGACATTTATCAGCCTCGGCAGTATTTGTCGCTATGTCTTTGATTAACCAAATTCGACTCTCAGTAACACTTTTCATGCCATACGCAATATCGACAGGGGCAGAAGCATTTATATCTTTCAGAAGAATTGAAAATTTTCTTTTACTACCCGAACAAGAGGAGCAAAGTAGTATTTGTAAAAGTGCATTTGTTTCTCGAACACCAGATATGGAAGTAACTTTTACTAAGCTGAGTGCTTCCTGGATTCAAAATAGCGAAGAAAATATTCTGAAAGATCTAAGCTTTAGTGTAAGACCAGGGGAATTGCTTGCTGTCGTTGGAGCTGTCGGTTCGGGCAAATCTTCGATACTCTTAACCATTCTCGGAGAATTGATCGTTAAATCTGGAAGCGCCATAATTAAAGGTCGCATTTCATACGCTTGTCAAGACACATGGACTTTTGCTGGAAGCATAAGAGAAAATATAATTTATGGTTCTGAGTTTGATCAAAAGAAATACAATCGAGTGATTCATGTATGTGCTCTAGAAAGAGATCTTACGCTTTTTCCGTCTGGAGACAGTACTTTGGTTGGTGATAGAGGAGTATCGCTTAGTGGGGGTCAGCGAGCAAGAATTAATCTTGCTCGTTGCCTTTACCACGACGCAGATATTTACTTGTTGGATGATCCATTGAGCGCAGTGGACGCATCCGTTGCTAAACATATATTCGAAAAAAGTATTCAAGATTATCTTAACAAAAAGATAGTCATTTTAGCAACTCATCAGATCCAGTTCATCAAAGCTGCCCACAAAATTTTACTGCTGAAACATGGATCGATTGTCTCTCAGGGCACTTATACAGAATTGCTTAATAAAGGTGTCGACTTTTTAAAGTTTAGTGAAGCGGAAAAAACTCAAGAAGAATTTAAATCCGAATCAATGAGACCAAGAATTATTCGTCAATCATCAATATCCAGTGAAATCATTGCTCCTGATCCTTTTGGGTCAACTCTTTCACTTTCTTCTTCGTTGCATGTCGAAGAAGATAGAGTAAAACAAACTGGAAAGAAAGTTTCTTTCGAAGAACAGCAACCTAAGCGTCCTGAGGAGATGATGGTTAAAACTGCGAGTCTAAAAGCATATTGGGTCTATATCAAATCAGGCGCTGGCTGGTTTCTATTACCTCTCATTTCATTTGTGATGGTAGCAACTCAAGTTTTATTTACTGCCAGTGACTGGTGGTTAAGTGAATGGACAGATAGCGAAGAAAGAAAGCATTGGAATATATCGACTACAATACACACATTTGTTGATGACTTTTCAATCGAAGGAAATATAATTATTTACACAATACAAATCGTTGTATTATTCATTTTGTCTTTATCAAGAGCGGTACTGTTCTTTGTAATATGTATGAGGGCATCAGTCAAACTACATGACAGATTGTTTCGTGGTATTGTTAGAGCACCAATTTCTTTCTTCGATAAAAACCCCATTGGCATCATCTTAAACCGCTGTTCTAGAGACATGGGTATCATTGACGATTTACTACCACCAACCGCATTCGATGCATGCGGTATTCTCAGTAATGATATTGGAATCGCTATACTTGTTGCATATATTGACTGTACTGTATTGTTTCCAACGCTGCTTCTTTTTATCGTTTTTCTTTTTGTGCGTCGTTTATATGTAAAAGTGGCCAAAGACGTGAAGCGACTGGAAGGTATTACCCGAAGCCCTGTGTTTACTCATTTATCGACGTCCCTCTATGGATTGACCACAATAAGAGCTTTCAATTCTCAAACCAGATTTGAGAAAAAATTTGATGGCTATCAAGACATTCACACAGCTGCCTGGTTTCTATATATTTCAGCTTCGAGATGGTTCATTGTTATTCTTGATTGGATATGTGTTTTTTATATAACAGCCATAACTGTTGCAATGGTTTTAAACATTGACGAACGATCTGGAAGCGAGGTTGCACTAGCGATTTCTTCAGCTCTAATGTTCAGTGGAGGCTTTCAATGGGGAATACGGCAGTTGACCGAAATGGAGACTCAAATGACTTCAGTTGAAAGAGTTGATGAATATAGCACACTGTCATCGGAAGGTGAATTGGAAGCTCCTCGAGAAAGGAAACCTTCTCCAAATTGGCCGCAAAAAGGAGAAATTATATTCAGTAATGTTTGGCTGACTTATGATGAAAACCCTGTGTTAAAGAACTTAAACTTTAAGATCGAAGCTAAGCAAAAAATAGGGGTTGTTGGCAGAACAGGAGCTGGAAAAAGTTCAATGATAGCAGCTCTTTTTCGCTTGACAGAACCAACAGGAAGTATCACCATTGATGATATTGATACTAAGACCATTGGTCTTCATGATCTAAGACGCAAAATTTCGATTATACCACAAGAACCAATATTATTTTCTGGAACTGTTCGCCGAAATTTGGACCCTTTCTCCGAGAAAAGTGACGATAAATTGTGGGAAGCCTTAAGACAAGTTCAGCTAAGTGCTGTAGTTTCAGAGCTTCCTGGAACATTGGATGCACAAATAACTGATGGAGGAAGCAACTTCAGCGTAGGACAAAGACAACTTATTTGTCTTGCGAGGGCCATTCTCAGAGAGAATCGAATCTTAGTATTGGATGAAGCAACAGCTAATGTTGACCAAAGAACAGATGCTTTAATACAGCAAACAATAAGATCAGTATTTACAAATTGTACTATAATCACGATTGCCCATCGATTACATACTATCATGGATTCTGATAAGGTTCTTGTACTGGATTCTGGAGTTGTAGAAGAATTCGACGAGCCGATCAGTTTGTTGAATAACAAGCTGGGTCTGTTTTACTCTATGGTTCAAGCCACAGGCAAAGAAATGAGTGAAAATCTTAAGAAAATGGCGCAGTTAGCGAGTAGTTCTCGACATAACGATTACAAAAAACATTTTGACAGTACGATGATCGAAATCGTGCCAGAAAAGAACGAAGATGAAAACGACATCGAAATTACAAAATTTTAACCGTTATCAAATTATTTAATCTCTGATTTTCTTAATTTTCAATAAACATTTTTAAATAGAGTTCAGTGAATTTTATGTACATGCTTTTTTGTACATACGTGTTTTATGTACATAATTCAATAGAAGTTAGAACAAAACTAAGTAAAAGTTGTAATATTATCAGGAATCCTCGGAACTGCCATGAAAACGTCACTGTTATTAATCGATCCTAGACATGTTAATTGATTTCCAGAAACAGAGACAATTTCTTGAGTGAGATTGTCATAGGTCTGCTGCTCTTTATTCTTGTTATCCTCTTCCTCTTGTTTGATTTTTGTTACAGTATCACAACTTTTGAGAATATCGAACTTCAAATGTGATTCTTCATCAACAAACTCAACTCTGCCGTTTTTATAAAATCGTAATTTTCCTATTTTGCCTTCTGGCTTCTTTATAAGCATATCAGGTAATTGTAAAAGAAGAAGTTTTTCTGTTTGAGAGCCATTGAGCCAATCGTCAAATTCTAGTGCTTCCGGATTGGAATTATTTTCCGACTTTAAAACGCGTTGATTAACATTGAAATTTTCCCATCCTTTCGGTGGATTTTCATCAAACTCGTCATCCGAATAGTCGATGAAATCGTCCCTATAAAGTGATGAAATCAAGTCTTCTTCCTTTTTCACACCGCTCTCACTTTTCTCGACTTTTTCTTTCACCTTAGAGCTCGTCGAACGCGTTGAATATGGCGTGCGGTTAATCTGAATTTCAGATCGAGTGTTGCTTAAAGATGAAGCGATTGAGCCATTGAAAACCGAGCCCTGCAATTGAAGAAATTCTTTTTTCTTGAAATTCGGTTTCGCCTTAATCTCTTTCTTTTCGCGTTTCTTTTCTTTCGCTTCATTTTTATTGCTTTCAACGTTAGCATTCGACGCATTCGACGAGCGGGAAGTGGGGATTTTCGGCTTAAACTGCCGTTTGACCGCGCCGCCTTTGGTTAACGAGTTGTTCGAAGCGATCGCGTTCAAAAGCGGAGAAGAAAGTTGCAGCGATTGATTCTTGAGAGAAGGCAGGCGCTGGTTTGGCTTTAGAAGCGTGCCTTGACGCGAGACGAGGCCGGGAGGCAATGCGGACACTCCGTTGCGACGCGGGTTCAGAGTCATCGCTTCTCGAGTTTCCTCTCGATTCTTGTCTCAATTCTTCTCTTTTCTAAAACTCAATTCGAAAGCAGAGTTCGTTTCGTTTGCTTTTTCTCGCTTTGCGTCTCTCCACACGAGTGTTGCTTTCGGGGATTGTTTCGCAAATGCAGTTGACGCTCGCACCGATCGGCGATCGCTTCGCGAGTCGATGTTTTGCTATTAATTCATTTGCGTTTTTCATTGCTTTCGATAAAACTATTCGCTTTTCGTTCGCTTTTAACTCGCTTCTTTCATCCAAAATCAGTTCCGTGTTTAAATGCAAACAAACCGCAAATTCTAGTTTTTGGCTTTTCTTGTTTACATTTTTGGCGATTTAAAAAGTAATGACAGATAAAAAGTTAGACAGATAGAAAGTTTCACGAACTTGGAAATTTAATTCCCAGGGCTGGGATTTTTCGGGATTTACCGAAAATAATTTGCGTTGTTACTCTTCGGGAAAATCAATAGTGAGTATTGATATAAGTGGAATATATAGGTGTAATTTTATTTTCCTGAATTTAGATATTCATTCCGAAATTCCCGAAAACTTCTTTTTATTTCCCGAAAATCGCTTATATGGCTTAAAATATTGATTTTCTATTAAAAAAGTGCTTTGATAACTGAATATTTACAGAAGTAGATTTCTTACACAACTTTTCTATTTGTTCGTGATAATAAATTAAACGAAATTGCACTTATCGTCAAAAAACATTCCAACTTCGATTTCGGCGGATACGTGAGAAAAAATTTGCATTTTGACATTCATTGTTTACAGCTTATAACAATGAATAATTCATCGAGTAAAATTACCACTTTATTTATGCCTCGATTACAAGAATTTTGACCATTTGCTTGGATATAACCATATTTTTAAACAAATAAGTTTGATAAAACAGAATTTATTTGACATTAAATTCATCACAGGCAAATAAATTAAAAAAAAAAAAATTCGAAAAACGACTTGCCACTAAGTTTTAAAAGCAGACTGTTTATACAGTACTTTTGAAAATATTTTACTTATTTTACTTACTTAATTTCTAAATTTTACCTTTAGTAAAATATGCGCAACTTTTGATAAAGTTTTTAAATTATACAATGATCAAAATTGTCAACTTACTCCTATAAGCATTTTTATGTTTAGCCTTAAACAATGCAAGCCGAAATATATAAAAATGCTTTTCTCACGTTTATGCCGAAATTCAAATTCATTGGTTCGTTTTTTATTTGTAATTATAAATGATTTTGAAGACTTTTCGATATAATATTGTGAGGAATTTTCTAGTTAGAAGGCAATTTTAAGCCTATTCAACAAAGTTTAAATGAATTCATTACATTTGAAAAATTATTTATTTTTAATGAATAAAATCAAAATTAATGATTTTTATGTTCCTGAATAATTCCCGAAAATGACACTTTTTATTCCCGAGCCACTCCCGAATTTTGGCTTTTTTATTCCCGAAAAATCCTAGCCCTGTTAATTACAAATTCTCGACACAAATCGCTTACAAAATTATTCTAATCGTTTCATTTTTGGTAAGTTATTTTAGTTATTGTAATTGATTAAATTACATCAAGCAATAAATTCTACAAATCATAACCACCGCAGACTGTAAAAACATCTATTGCTGCACTCCTTTAGGGATTCTTAAGCTGAGATGTGAACAATAATTATTATCCCTCAAGTCAACCCATCATTCGTAAGTAGATGGAAACTAATTTTCCGTCTGCTATATATCATGATTCAGGAATTGAGAAGCGTGAAATTGGTTTCATAAAAGCATTAAATTAAGACTGATTGTACTCAAAAGGTTTTCCTTAACCTGTATAATTAGAACTCGTAGTCGTGCGTCCATCGTAGAAATAGCGACGTGCTATTCGTACGAAAGCGGAGTGTTCATTTGCTAAACGAGTGAAAGTGCGAAAAGTGAGACTTGTTTGAAAAATGGAAAAGAAAAACGATTCGAATTCAGACGAAGGCATCGCATTCGAAAAGGAGTGCATTCGATCGCTGCTCGAAAGAAACTGCTCAAAGCGGGTTTCGCAGGACTTGCAAAAATGCGTTTCTCTTTTCGGTAATCGAAACGACAAAAAGCTTATGTTTGCAATCGATGCATTGTTATCATTTTCGCTCTCCGATTGCGGCCACTATTCCCCAGAAAACCCCGAAATATTCTTCGAGCAGTTGTTATCGGCGTCAAATGCAAGTTCTGATTCTTCTAACTTTGCTGAAATCTTACGAATTAAATGCGTTTTGTTGCGCACAATGAAAAAGTATGGTATTCCCATCAATCGAATGACAGCAAACAAACTTTCATTGGAATTGGCGCTGCTTGAAGAAGATTCAGAAATTAGTCGGGAATTGCTCCTTTTAATTAACAATTGGTACTCGGATCAAGAAAGGTTTATATCCAAACTTAATCAACTAGTTTTAGTCAATCCATATTTTGCTGAGCTTCTTATCAACAAATTAAACGAATTCTCCTCTAATCTTCCAAAGAATCAGCAATTTAAGAATCGTAACTTTAACTTCATCATTAGCAATTGTTTAACAGACGCTTTAGATTTGGACTTTCGGACTTTGTTCTCTATCCTGAATATATTTCCCGACGATGAATTAAAAGATGATAACTTTTCATCTTTTAAAAACGTTTTAAAGCAAGTTCAATCTAAGGGCTCAGGTTCTGATGAACTCTTTGGGCGATTCTATGCGTCTATTGTTGGTAGACCAACTTATAAACTTGCCAATAAACTGACAGAAATTCACTGGAATACAGAAAAAGAAGTTGACGACAACATGTTTTTGTTTATCGAAAAGGTATCAAAAAACTTCAAAATCGAAAATTGCTTTCTTGCCACTGTATTGGAAAAGAAACATTTTTTATGTGAAATCGTTGCGGTTGATATGAATAAATTCAGAGTGTTGCCTGATCGCCTGAAAATAATTTATTTATTAGACAAACTGTACTATTCATATACCGTTCGCTTCGATGCAACAGAATATCAATATATAATTGATAAACTGCAAGAAATTGTATGGAATGGAGATGAAGCTTTAACACATTCTGATGTTGTTCTTGAAATGCTAATCAATAATTTAAAATGGATTTTTGAATTTATAGAATGGTGTACAAACAAATTTTCAAGTCCAGAAAACCTTCGTTTAAGTTTGTTTCAAAGTTTTACAGTTTGTGAATCTC
Source organism: Dinothrombium tinctorium (assembly GCA_003675995.1). Taxonomy (NCBI): domain Eukaryota; kingdom Metazoa; phylum Arthropoda; class Arachnida; order Trombidiformes; family Trombidiidae; genus Dinothrombium; species Dinothrombium tinctorium. The sequence continues at coordinate 22,067 of NCKU01000799.1, read as the reverse complement.
CTCTGAATGTACTTCACAAACATGGAATATTAAATCTTTTGACAAGTCAAGATGTCGAAGTTCTCAACACTATTAATGAACTTCTTGCTGGACATAGCAATAAAAATGAAGTTATGTTATGGAACGGATACATGGCAATCAAATTGTGCATGAACTGTATTCTCAATTTTACTTCAATTGAAAATAATGAAAGTTTTGAAGAAACTCTGAATCAGGTCAAGAGCTTTTTAAGAAAATTATTACCAATAACGTTTCGCGTCGAAGTCCTAGAGAATCTTTTTGGTTTATTATTCGTTACAGCCAAGGATATAGTTGATGAAAAAGAAAATGATCCTGATGAAGACGGTTATGTAGAAGATTCTTATACGAACACTGGTAAAAATACTTCTGATGTAGGAGAACATTTGTTGGTTGAAAGTAAACCAACAACAACTGCAAGCAGTGCTTCATACGTTGCAACCTCAAGTTTTTTTTCCTCTATTGATCCTGTAAATTTTCTTTTTCCATCTGAACTAGTACCTCAATATCTTTCTCTTCTGAACGAAGAAGTCGAAGAAACTCAGACTTTGCTGTTTACATTTCAACGAAAAACTGCGGAACAGAGAGAAGATACTTTGGATGAAGTTCCACAACAACTTAATATAAAAAGCTCGGTCACTAATTATCACGATTGCAAGAGTAGGTTGCAGTCATTGAAAGATAATATTATTGAAGCTCTTTGGCGTTACGATGTCATTGAACCTACCATTGTTAAACAAGTTGTTCATCCGAAAAAAGAAGTTCGAAACAATGTAGAAATATTAATAAGTGATTCTGAGGATATTGAACAAAGAGGAAGTCTTGAAAATGCCGATTGTGCCTTAAGCGAAGAGTTTAAAAATAGTATAAATCAAAAGGAGGTTTTTTCCTCTGTTATTCCTTGTATGTTGGCTTCACCTAAACAACTTTTGAGATATTGCATCATCGAAGACAAAATCGATAAAGCAAAACAAGTTTATCAACTTTTTGAAGAGTCTCTTAGAAACACAGAAGAAGCTTTCGAACTGTTTGTGATAAAAAAATGCCACGAATTAAGCACGAAACTCAAACTTTTTACAACCAAAAAGACTTCTTCAGCAGTCACTTCCAGAATTGCTGAAACTGCTGCAAAAGGCCTACAAAAAAGTGAAATACAAGCAATATTACACGAATTCTATCTGTGTGTTAATACAGAAACTGGAAACAAAGTAGATAGTAATAGATTATCTCTTGATTTCGCCATCACATCTTGCCCATCATTGGTACTTTCCCAGATAATCCTAGAAACTACCTCTCGGACTTCAAAAGTTGGAAATGGTCGCTTAGGATTTGAAAAATTGGAATCACTATTTAACCAATTATCTTCAATGATCTCCTTATTTTTGGAACAAAATAGCTTTAAAAATATAGAACTTCCATCAATACTTTCTTACTCATTCGACGAGAATTTATTTGTCATGCCTCACGTTTGTAGCGATGTGATCGAAAAGATGAACTCATTAAAATTGTGTATCATGCATCTGAGAACGATAATTTTTGAGGATAACAGAGAAGCAAGTCGATCAATTCCTGATCATCGCAAGCTCATCGTTGAATATCAAAAACTTCTTCGTCTTTGTCCCACTAACAAGCACTCTTATTTACGCGCTTTGTTTTTTCACGTTCGCAAAGTGAGTAAAGCCTTAACTGAGTGCAGAAAACGAAGCGAGAGTTTCAAAAAAGAATTTACTGAATTAGACCAAGAATTTTGCAGCTCAAAGCACGCAAATGGCACTTTCTTTTCTGTTTTGTACAAAAGTCCTGCAGTTACTCTTTGCTCAATGATTTTGAAACTTGGAATTTCTCCTAAAGTTGTTGATGATTTAGCCAAGGATATGAAAGTGGATTTGCTTGAAACACTTTGTTCTCTTTTTTCACCTTTTATTCCTGCTGTTCCTAAAGATGATTTAGATTTTGAATTAGTCGATTCATTTCATCCAGCTTTATGTGAATTGATTCAGTGTTATTTGACCGGATCACAATCGAACAATGAATCAGTGTGTATCCAAAATTATTTTGATGATGAAACTGAAACCAGTTCTCAAGAAAATAAATACGTAGAGAAAATTAAAAACAATAATGAGCTTATTGAATATTTCCGCTCGAAAAGTTGGATTTTGATCGAAATTCTAAATATTTTAAAGTTGCTCAAACTTGGTTCTATTAGAAGGAATCGTGACGAAGGATTGATGAAAGAAGGTTCACCTCTTCAGACATGGATTTCTTTGATTAGTTCAATGTTCCAATATGAAGCCAAGGAAGACCCTGTTTTGATTAGATCATTAGCGCTTCATCCGAAGATTCCTGCAAGTCACAATTATGTCATGAAAATTTTAGAAAAGTTGGCTCAGAACAAAGACTTAGTCAAGATCTACGACTTATTGAGATTCATTGATATGAAAAATCCAAGTTCATCTCTTATGGCTCTTAAAACTGCTATTCTATTGAAATTAACACAAGAAACTCAAAATGTAAAATTTGCATTACAAATTAACGATGTTAAAACGAAATCAGCTCTCATATATAATACCGTTTTGAAATCTGATTCATACTCCGATACTAATACAGCAATACGAGCTTTGAAATCTGCTCTATCAGTAATTGAAGAGTCTCCTGATTTTCAACAAACCTTCATTACTACATCTTCCGAGCTTAAACTTCTGATGAAAAAAGTATTATGTTATGCAAAAATAGCAGAATTGGCAGGATTGCGCTCTTGGAAAGATGCTTTGAACAATTTAAGTGATATAGACATTTTAACGATTCTTAAAACAAGGAAAGCCTATAGTGTGGCTTTAGATTGGAATGAATTAAACTTAAACTCTGAAAAATTGGACATCGAAACTGAAACAATGAAATCCGAATTATTATTGTTGGCTTACTGTGAAAAGAAACAAATGAACCTTTTAGAAGATGTTTTACAACATTCTTCTGACCCTGTAGCTTTAGCTGAAAAAATTCTTCCGCAAGTTGATGATTGGAATTCGAAAAGCTTTTTAGTTTCTTTCATCAGCAAAAATTTTGCAAAATTATCTCCAGAAAAGCATGAATTCTATTCCAATTACATGTTAGGAATCAAGCTCATTAATTTTTTACCACCGGCAAATCAATCCCAATATATTGCTCTCTGTGCTAAACCTGAACTGATCGTCGAGCAAATGCTCATGAATATGGAGTTTGAAGCTCTGGAAAAATCTTTGAAAATTCATAAATTAATCAAATGCGATGAATTAATCGAGAAATATGCCAAAAAGGCGGTTGATATCGAAGTTGTTGACAACTTATCATTTGTAGGATCTGACACAACAATGGTGTCTTCCACGATTCTTTGTGAACAGTCCGCATTTGTAATGCCTTCTAAAATTCCTACAATAGACCAATGGATTCCGGACAACAAAGTTTCTTTTTGCATGCTATGCAAATTAGAGAAATTTTCGATGTTTAATCGTCGGCATCATTGTCGCCGCTGCGGTAGAGTTATTTGTGGAACCTGCTCCCGCAATGTCCTGGTAATACCTGAAGTTACTCCTTTTGCCGCTGTAAGAGTATGTGATGATTGTTATACACAAACACGTGCGAGAAGTCCTAGAAAAGAAAGTACTACATCATTTGCTTCAAGCATAAAAACTTTTAGGTGGATACTCGCACAATGCGAGGATCAAAACGAAGCTTTAAGAGAAGAGTTTTATTATGAATCTGCTCCCAGCAGCTCGTTATGCCTTTCAATTTTGAAACTTCACTCTGATGGAAAAAAGTGTTCGGATGTTATAATTGAAAAGTTTTGTAAACCACTGTTTGATATTCTATCATCAAATCAAGTTGATTACGGATTAGTAATCAACACAATTAAGTCTTTGTTGATATCCGCGAAAGTTTTGGTTAGTGATGACGATAGCTACTTTATAGACAAAATTAACTTTTTGCTTGCCCGGATCGATATTGTGAAAATGTTGGTGAATGAAAATTGCATCGACAGAAGTTTAATCTCATGCGTGGTTAACGATGAAAATGCATTCCTGAAACTACAAGAGAAGTTGATCGAAATGGAAAGATTTGAATTGGCTTTAAATATTGCAATGAAATTTGGAATCAATCTTAAACCTATTTGGAAAACATGGGCTGTTGTTTGCTTAAAGAATCGAATGTTTACCGAGGCAAGAGCAAAGTATAAGCATTGCTTCGTTCCGAAAGCTTCAGGGGAAGCAAGTTCAATCAATGGTAAACTTTTGGAAGAAATCTTCGACATTCTTGAGAAACTTAAGTCTAGTGATGGTCCTTCACTTAGAGAAAGATGTAAAGCAATCAAGAATGGCCAAAATTTGGTAAAAGACAAAGCTCTCACACCAAATTTACCTCCTTCTTTGATGAATGAAGCTTTTTATTATTTGGATTGTTATGGAAGTAAAGAAGATTTTGTGAAATTTTATTTAAGATTTGATATGATTAGAAATGCTGTCGAGACTTTCATTAGTGAATCGCATCAATCTTCACTCAATACAATCTTCATTTCTGCTTTATTAATTCCATGTCTCAACAAAGGCACCCTCGAAAAAACATTGAATAGTATTCATGCTCTTGATCCTACTCTTTCTAAAATTTGGAGATACCTTTATTTTGCTTGCAAATTTTTGTCGCAAAACAATTATTATAATACCCTTTACACTTTACAATTATTTATGGGTGATTATATACGAGCAGCAATTACACAAATCAATTATTTTTATTTAAATCCTCCGGCGACAGATTACAACCAACTTTACAGAAGAAAAGAACATTTGATACTTGCAAAGCAACATTGCAGAGATTATCTAGCAAATATGGATCACTTACACAAAGGATGTTATTATATGTCCGCAAACGACGTTAAAAATCAGATTCGGACGATTGATTTTCAAATTGAAATATCAACAAAATTTCATGAAAAGGGAATTAAAGGATTTCTTGAGTTTGGAGAAACTAGCTCGAAGAATTCACCATTACCTACTCTTTTGGATCACAACAAAGCAAGGAAAACATTATTGGCTGCTTTAGTAGCTGTTGAAGGTGGTTCTACCGTTGCCGAAGCTTTTACTCTCGCGCAACAAATAATAAAGGTTTGTTAAAAGTATTTTTAAGCACTTATATGTTTGACAATGCAATATGACAGGATCATTGCCTGGATGGAGCTCAAGTCTATCGCTTTGCGGGAAGAACCATCATGCAAAATCACAATATAAATGTTCTTTCGCAATTCTTAAGTTGTATCCGTGCCAGTTTACCGCCTGAAGAATCATCTCTTCTCTGTGACGATGTTATTGGATCATGTATAAGAAATTGCACTAACAATGAACTGATGGAACCACTGATTAAATTGTTAATAAGCGATATCAACAAAATTGACGCATATATTTTTTGCAACAAATTAAAATCGGCTTATCTTTTGGCAGTTCGATTAGAACGCATTACTGATGTACGCAGGATTCACTCGCTTGCAGTTAGAACTAATCAAGAAAGGATTAAACAAATCTGTGAAGCATTCTTGAATAAATACGATAAAAATTAGTGTCAAAAGAATGTTTATAAATCTAACTTTTTAACTTTCTAGATTATAATTTTATATTTTCACCCTCTTTGCGCAATACGCCAACTGCCTTCTAATAATTAATATTTCTTGATTTCAAATAATATACTAAAAATTAAAAAAATAATCTTGAAAATTGAAAATTATTATCGTTTTTAGTTTTTTAATTTTTTTTATTAAAAAATGTATTTCTGTTCATTAGTATTAAATCATCACTAATGTGAAAAGATTTTAAATTTTACAATTTATAATTAGCAATAAACAATATCTTGAAAATATTTTTCCTTAAATGCGAATTTTATCTCAACAGTAAACGAAAAAAAAAAAAATCACAAAAATTTGCTAATTTGAGAATTTCATGGTCCACACAGTGATATTAAGTCAAAAAGTGTTTGATTCGCGGAAGGATGGATGGATAATGAACACACTACTTTCAGCTTATCTATGAAAAGAATGATTTAAAATAATTACAAGAAAGCGACTGAATGAGTTTATTCAGAAAGGGCTTATCCAACAATGTATGTGTTTACATTGCTAGATAGAACCTCTCAGAATAAATTCATTCAATTGTTTTTCAATCGTTTTTTATCACTTTTTGCGGTCGTTTCGAAATCAATTTCGAAATTTTATTTCAAAGAAAAATGATTTTCAGTTTGCATCTAAGAAACGGCCCCAGAAATGGTAACCGAATTTGCGTTTTAAGAACGTTTTGCGAAAAGAATCTTTCGTTTGAATCGAACTCCTTTTTAAATGAATTTTGTTTGTTTCTTTGTGTTTGACTGAAAAGCGAACAATGTACTTTCAGCGAGATCAAGTCGGCAATGCGTCGGGGTGGAACCCGACCTTTCCATCGGCAATGGCGCCCCATTTGCAGCCGCAACAGTTTCAATCATTTCAACAACATTTTCAACACCAGCAAATGCCTATTGCCTCTTCGAGCACATGTCATCAGAACTTTGTGTCTGAAGAAGAATTGAAAGAAAAAGCTCGCAAATGGCAGCAGTTGCAGACAAAACGATACTCTGAAAAGCGAAAGTTTGGCTTTGTCGAGGCGCAGAAAGAAGACATGCCTCCTGAACATGTAAGAAAGATCATTCGTGATCACGGTGATATGACCAGCAAAAAGTATAGACACGACAAAAGAGTATATTTAGGAGCACTTAAATATATGCCTCATGCTGTCCTCAAGTTAATGGAAAACATGCCGATGCCATGGGAACAAATTCGCGAAGTTAGTGTGTTGTATCATATTACCGGTGCTATCACTTTCGTCAATGAAATTCCATGGGTCATCGAACCTATTTACATCGCTCAGTGGGGCACGATGTGGATAATGATGAGAAGAGAAAAACGTGACCGTAGACACTTTAAAAGAATGAGATTCCCTCCTTTTGATGATGAAGAACCTCCTTTGGATTATGCCGATAATGTTCTCGATGTCGAACCATTAGAGGCTATTCAAATGGAATTAGATCCGGAAGAAGACGCTTCTGTTTTCAAGTGGCTTTATGATCACAAACCTCTTTGTGATACAAAGTTTGTTAACGGACCATCATATCGAAGATGGAATTTAACTTTACCTCAAATGGCGACACTTTATCGATTAGCAAATCAATTACTTACTGATCTTTTGGATGATAATTATTTCTATCTATTCGATTTGAAGTCATTTTTCACAGCAAAAGCATTAAACATGGCTATTCCTGGTGGACCAAAATTTGAACCTTTGATCAAAGACATAAACCCAGGCGATGAAGATTGGAACGAATTTAATGACATCAACAAAATTATCATTAGACAACCTATTAGAACAGAATATAGAATAGCGTTTCCCTACCTTTACAACAATTTACAGCAATTGACAGATTACGTCCATCTTTCATGGTGAGTATGTTTTTTTTTTTTTGAAAGTCTCCACAAAAGATACGCACTTGTATCAAAAGATTTTATGCAGTGTCATTTGCTTGTGGAATATCAAAATTTGTGTTTGCGTATTGATTTACTTGAATAAGAACTAATTTTAAATCGCTGAAAACACTTACATTTTCTTCCTTAGGTATCATTCTCCGAATGTTGTATTTATTAAAACTGAAGATCCCGATTTGCCTGCTTTTTACTTTGATCCATTGATTAATCCTATTGCACATAGTCGAACATCTATGAAGACTGTCGAACCTCTTCCTGATGAAGATTTGGAGGAACCTTTTATGCTTCCCGATTACGTGGAGCCGTTCCTTAAAGAATTTCCACTTTACACGGACAATACTGCCAATGGAATTGCTCTTTTGTGGGCTCCTAGACCTTACTGTCTGCGATCAGGACGCACTCGAAGAGCTGTTGATGTACCGCTCGTAAAATCTTGGTACATGGAACATTGTCCTCCCCAAATGCCTGTAAAAGTTCGTGTATCATACCAAAAGCTTTTAAAATATTTCGTGCTGAATGCATTGCAACATCGGAGACCGAAGCCTCAGAAAAAGCGATATTTGTTTCGATCATTTAAAGCAACTAAATTTTTTCAAACAACATCTCTTGATTGGGTCGAAGCTGGTTTGCAGGTATGCAGACAAGGCTACAATATGTTGAACTTGTTGATTCACAGAAAGAACTTAAATTATTTGCATCTGGACTATAATTTTAATCTAAAACCTGTAAAGACACTTACAACAAAAGAAAGAAAAAAATCACGTTTCGGAAATGCATTCCATCTTTGCAGAGAGATTCTTCGGCTAACAAAACTTGTTGTTGACAGCCACGTCCAGTACCGCTTGAATAATGTTGATGCTTTTCAACTGGCAGATGGTTTGCAGTATATTTTCGCTCATGTTGGTCAGCTTACTGGAATGTATCGTTACAAATATAAGCTGATGAGACAGATAAGAATGTGCAAAGACTTAAAGCATCTGATTTATTATCGATTCAATACGGGACCTGTTGGAAAAGGGCCTGGTTGCGGATTCTGGGCACCAGGTTGGAGAGTCTGGCTTTTCTTTATGAGAGGAATAACTCCGCTCTTAGAAAGGTGGCTGGGAAATTTACTCTCTCGACAATTCGAGGGTAGACATTCTAAAGGTGTTGCGAAAACTGTCACAAAGCAGCGTGTGGAAAGTCATTTTGATCTCGAACTGCGTGCTTCTGTGATGCATGATATCTTAGACATGATGCCTGAAGGAATTAAGCAGAACAAAGCTCGTACCATATTGCAACATCTCAGTGAAGCATGGAGGTGCTGGAAAGCAAACATTCCATGGAAAGTGCCAGGATTGCCAATTCCTATAGAAAATATGATTCTTCGTTATGTTAAAATGAAAGCAGATTGGTGGACTAATACAGCACATTATAATCGCGAAAGAATTCGCAGAGGAGCAACAGTTGATAAGACTGTTTGTAAGAAAAATCTTGGAAGATTAACACGGTTGTATCTGAAGGCGGAACAAGAACGGCAGCACAATTATTTAAAAGATGGGCCTTACATAAGTGCAGAAGAAGCTGTGGCAATCTATACCACCACAGTTCATTGGCTTGAGAGCCGCCGATTTTCTCCGATTCCATTTCCACCTTTATCTTACAAGCATGACACGAAACTTCTAATTCTTGCTTTGGAACGACTGAAAGAAGCTTACAGTGTAAAAAGCAGATTAAATCAATCTCAAAGAGAAGAGTTAGGCTTGATTGAGCAAGCTTACGACAATCCTCACGAAGCACTCTCTCGTATTAAACGTCATTTGCTCACCCAACGAGCATTCAAAGAAGTGAGCATTGAGTTCATGGATCTTTATTCGCATTTGATCCCAGTTTACGATGTGGAGCCTCTTGAGAAGATAACCGATGCTTATTTAGATCAATATTTATGGTACGAAGCCGACAAAAGAAGACTATTTCCACCATGGATCAAACCTGCAGATTCTGAACCTCCTCCTCTTCTTGTTTACAAATGGTGTCAAGGAATTAACAATCTGCAAAATGTTTGGGATACAAGTGAAGGAGAATGCAATGTTTTATTAGAATCAAAATTCGAAAAAATCTATGAAAAGATCGATTTGACTTTACTGAACAGATTACTTCGTTTGATTGTCGATCATAATATCGCTGATTATATGACAGCTAAGAATAATATCATCATAAATTATAAGGACATGAATCATACGAACTCTTACGGCATAATTCGTGGGTTACAATTTGCATCTTTTATCGTTCAATACTACGGACTTGTTTTGGATCTTTTAGTCTTGGGTCTTCAACGTGCAAGTGAAATGGCTGGGCCGCCGCAAATGCCTAATGATTTCTTACAATTTCAAGAAATTGTGACAGAAACATCTCATCCCATTCGACTTTACTGCCGTTATATTGATCGCTTGCACATCTTTTTCAGATTCACTGCTGAAGAAGCGAGAGATTTAATTCAGAGATATTTGACAGAACATCCTGATCCAAACAATGAAAATATTGTAGGTTACAACAACAAGAAGTGTTGGCCGCGAGATGCAAGGATGCGTTTAATGAAACACGATGTAAATCTCGGACGCGCTGTGTTTTGGGATATCAAAAATCGTTTGCCACGTTCTGTTACAACTATCAATTGGGAGAATAGTTTTGTTTGTGTTTACAGCAAAGATAATCCAAATCTTCTATTTAATATGTGTGGCTTTGAATGTAGAATTTTGCCGAAATGCAGAATGACCCATGAAGAGTTTACTCATAAAGATGGTGTATGGAATCTACAGAACGAAGTCACCAAAGAACGAACTGCTCAATGTTTTCTCAGAGTTGACGAAGAATCTATGCAACGATTTCACAACCGTGTTCGACAAATTTTGATGGCCTCAGGATCTACAACCTTTACAAAAATTGTGAACAAATGGAATACCGCATTGATAGGTCTGATGACGTATTTCCGTGAAGCGGTTGTGAACACTCAAGAATTATTAGATCTCCTTGTAAAGTGTGAAAATAAGATCCAGACACGCATAAAAATAGGACTTAATTCTAAAATGCCCAGTCGTTTCCCTCCTGTTGTTTTCTATACACCTAAAGAATTGGGAGGTCTTGGAATGTTATCAATGGGACATGTCCTCATTCCACAATCCGATTTACGTTGGTCTAAACAAACAGATATTGGCATAACCCACTTTAGATCTGGAATGAGCCACGATGAAGATCAAGTAATACCTAATCTCTATCGTTACATCCAGCCATGGGAAACAGAGTTTATTGATTCACAACGTGTTTGGGCAGAATATGCTCTTAAAAGACAAGAAGCTTTAGCTCAGAATCGCCGTCTTACTCTTGAAGACCTCGAAGACAGCTGGGATCGAGGAATTCCTCGAATCAACACTCTTTTCCAAAAGGATAGGCACACTCTAGCTTATGATAAAGGCTGGCGTGTGCGAACCGATTTTAAACAGTACCAAGTTTTAAAACAAAATCCATTTTGGTGGACTCATCAACGTCACGATGGAAAACTATGGAATTTAAACAATTATAGAACAGATATGATTCAAGCGCTCGGTGGCGTTGAGGGCATTCTAGAACACACATTATTCAAAGGAACATATTTTCCAACTTGGGAGGGTCTCTTTTGGGAAAAGGCTAGTGGTTTCGAAGAATCCATGAAATATAAAAAGTTGACCAATGCGCAAAGATCTGGTTTAAATCAGATTCCTAATCGTCGGTTTACTCTCTGGTGGTCCCCTACAATCAATCGTGCTAATGTCTATGTTGGTTTTCAAGTACAGCTTGATTTGACGGGCATATTCATGCATGGAAAAATTCCAACTCTGAAGATTTCTTTGATCCAAATTTTTAGAGCTCACTTATGGCAAAAGATTCATGAAAGTATTGTAATGGATTTATGTCAAGTATTTGATCAGGAACTCGATGCTCTTGAAATCGAGACTGTCCAGAAAGAAACTATACATCCTCGAAAATCGTATAAAATGAACAGTTCATGTGCTGACATTCTTCTTTTTGCTGCATATAAATGGAATGTTTCTCGGCCTTCATTGCTTGCCGACTCTAAAGACACAATGGATGGTACGACAACACAGAAGTATTGGATTGATGTTCAGTTAAGATGGGGTGATTATGATTCTCATGATGTTGAGCGTTATGCGAGAGCCAAATTTCTTGATTATACTACTGACAACATGAGTATCTATCCTTCACCAACTGGTGTGCTTATAGCTATCGACTTAGCTTACAATTTGCATTCAGCTTATGGTAATTGGTTTCCTGGAGCTAAGCCCCTTATTCAACAAGCGATGGCTAAAATAATGAAAGCAAATCCAGCGCTATATGTATTGCGAGAGCGTATAAGGAAAGGTCTTCAGCTTTATTCTTCGGAACCCACCGAACCTTACCTCTCCTCACAAAATTATGGCGAACTATTTTCCAACCAAATTATTTGGTTTGTCGACGATACTAATGTATATCGGGTCACTATCCATAAAACATTCGAAGGAAATCTTACAACTAAACCTATCAATGGTGCTATATTTATTTTTAATCCAAGAACAGGACAATTATTTTTAAAGATTATCCACACAAGTGTTTGGGCAGGCCAGAAACGATTAGGACAATTAGCAAAATGGAAAACTGCTGAAGAAGTTGCTGCTTTGATAAGATCTCTGCCAGTAGAAGAACAACCAAAGCAAATCATTGTAACCAGAAAAGGAATGTTAGATCCGCTTGAGGTATGTTTTATTCATTATAATGATTTAAGCTTATCATGCTTTCAACTGTTAATAGGTACATTTGCTTGATTTCCCAAACATTGTGATCAAAGGTAGCGAACTTCAGTTGCCTTTTCAAGCTTGTTTAAAAGTGGAAAAGTTCGGTGATTTGATTTTGAAAGCAACAGAACCGCAAATGGTTTTATTTAATTTATACGACGATTGGTTGAAAACTATTTCATCATACACCGCATTCTCGAGACTTATTTTGATTCTGAGAGCGCTTCATGTAAACAATGAGAGAACAAAAGTTATTCTCAAACCCGATAAAACTACCATTACTGAACCACATCATATTTGGCCTTCTCTGACCGATGAGGAATGGATCAAAGTTGAAGTACAACTTAAAGATTTAATTTTGGCTGATTACGGGAAAAAGAACAATGTTAACGTAGCTTCACTTACCCAATCTGAAATCAGAGATATCATACTTGGAATGGAAATTTCTGCACCTTCAGCTCAGCGACAACAAATAGCCGAAATCGAAAAACAAACGAAAGAACAGTCACAGTTAACTGCAACAACAACTCGGACTGTAAATAAACATGGCGATGAGATAATAACATCCACTACTAGCAACTATGAAACACAAACATTTGCAAGCAAAACTGAGTGGAGAATTCGTGCTATTTCTGCTACTAATTTGCATCTTAGAACCAATCATATATATGTATCATCTGACGATATTAAGGAGACTGGTTATACCTACATTCTTCCGAAAAACGTCCTAAAGAAATTCATTATCATATCGGATTTAAGGACTCAGATTGCCGGCTATTTGTATGGATGTAGTCCACCAGATAATTCTCAAGTTAAAGAGATTCGTTGTATTGTCATGCCACCTCAGTGGGGCACTCATCAAGTCGTTCATTTGCCTTCGATGCTACCCCAACACGAATATCTCAACGAGTTGGAACCCTTAGGATGGATCCACACACAACCAAACGAATTGCCACAATTATCACCACAAGATATTACGACACACGCGAAAATAATGGCTGACAACCCATCATGGGATGCCGATAAAACCATCGTAATTACTTGTAGTTTCACGCCAGGTTCTTGCTCCTTAACTGCATATAAGTTAACTCCGAGTGGTTATGAATGGGGTCGTCAAAATACAGACAGAGGGAACAATCCAAAAGGATACATGCCATCTCACTATGAAAAAGTTCAGATGTTGTTATCCGATCGCTTTCTCGCTTTCTTTATGGTTCCTGCTCAAGGCTCATGGAATTACAATTTTATGGGTAAGTTAAAAATTAAAAGCGATTCCTTTTAGAATATAAAAATAAAGCAAATAACTGAATTGGGGTTAACAGCTCGGTTGGCAAAGACCTCGATTATGTTAAGTCGTGAGTTCGATTCCCAGCCGGGCCTCCCTTTTATTCAGACGGCTGCTACTCCAAAGCACTCTCTCATGTTGAAAGAAGGTGCCATTGGCCTACAGCCAATATAAAAACGTAGTAAAAAGTAATACTTCCTTTGTATTAGAGGAAGTATTCTCCCGCCACTTCAACATAGCATGTAGTCACAGATTGATGACAAATTTGCATTTTTTTAGGCGTGAGGCACGATTCCACCATGAAGTATGAATTACAACTCGCTAATCCAAAAGAATTTTACCACGAAATTCACAGACCTTCACACTTCCTCAACTTTAGTAACGTCGAAGATTCTGAAACGTCAGGAGCAGATCGCGAAAACCTTTTCGCATAATCAAACATTTGTCATTCTATTGTTCCTTTAAATAAAGAAAAATAAAGATCTTTTTCACCTGAATTAATCGTATTTGTGTTTTGTAAGCCAACATTTGAAGATTTCAACTGAAATTAATCATAAATCATAGGGGATCACAATATTGACAAGAGAGAGTCACCAAGGTGAAAAATTATATCCTCGCTAGCAATCGGGCCCGAGATATTTTCGGTCAAAAATAAGAAATAAACAAAATTTCGTCCCGCTTTTGTGTCGAGAGCTTCCTTTGAAGCGAGGTGTTCAAATCTTGTATTCACTTTCCTTTTTCTTTTGAATATTTAATTTTATGAAAAAATCAAATTTTTAAAGAATCAGTTGATATATGCTCTGGGTTAGAGAGAAGATGTGAATAAAAACATTCACGTCACTCAAGTTGGCGGCTACTTAGTGGTTTTCACTCATAGTATTTCACGGTATTGCGCTTTAATGGTTTTCATTGTATTCAAGGCTTTCATGGATGTAAATTTTCACCTAAAGAATAAAAAAAAAAAAAAATATTAGCACAACCATTTTAATTATATTTGAAAGGATTTGACAAATTAAATCAAAATTAGATTGAGCTATGAAAACCGTAAATTGATATAATTCACGTCGATTCACATTACCGTGAAAACCGTGACGTAAAACGTGATTCACGGCGATTCACGTCACGGTGTTACTATCGCTACGTTATTTGGGAAAGGGTTGCACCAAAATTTAACGCAAATTTGTTTACCTCAACTTTTCAAAAATGCATTTAAATATAAACTTTTCGAACTTTCGTTTCTTGATTTTTGTAGTGATAATTGCAAAAGTATTTTCACGAAATTGTGAGATTCAAAAGTGATCAAAAAACCTCAAAAGATTTCTAAAATGAAAATTAAATTCAAAAATCAAAACTAGGCTCCTGAAAAGTTTGAATTAAAAATGCCAACAAATCAAAGCAAGAAAACTTACTAACGTGTAAGTAAATGTTATCTAGCCATCGAGGATAAAATTTTTCACTAAATTACTTCATTTCTCATGTATTAACTGAGTTCTATTCATAAAAATGAACGAATTTTAGTTTAAATTCTTGACCAACGTCTGGCAGTTTACCGAAACAGGTTTCGTCGTAGTTAACCTATTAAGCATTCATTAATTTTATTTAACGAAAAAAGTTGGTGGTAGTTGTTAGTTGGAGTTAATAAAAATCCGTACAGTCCAAGTTGAGAAAATACCCTTTTAAGAACATACGTATTTGACGCATTTTTTAACTCGTGAAATAATCTTTCTTATTCTCAACATAATTTTACAAAAAAAAATTATTTTGTAAACTGATATTACAATAAGAAAAGAGAAATTAACCAGATGGGCAAATGCAACCGAGTTATAATTTGATCAAAGAACAATTCTGATGAAATCCGAGAACAAATATCGGAACATAAGAGGAACAGCATAAGAAATAGCGGTTTTTGGGCGCCATTCGCGACTATCTCAAGTGACACTAATGATTAAACTGTAAAAAGTTTATGTTTGTTTCATGATCGATATGTTATCCAAAAAGAACATCGAATTTCGAAAGCAATCTGCTAGGGCAGTCGATATGGTAAAAAAGTATCATTGTGCGGGTAATTCAATATCTGCCGAAGTCTACAGATTTTATATTTGAAAATGTATAGCTATAAAATAATAAATCGGAGTTAATATATTTGTAGCTAATAAAATTGAACAAAGTTTAAAGATGATATAATCAATCAATCAAACTAAAAATCACTCTGTACTTTAAAGCGCTGTCTCGGAGGTAAAAATCTTCAAAATCTTTATTTGAATGGAAAATCATTATTTGGTGTTTAATGAAAATTTCAGTGAACATTATTTCTAATCTATTATATTATTAGAGAGCTTTTAAATGCTAAATACCGTAGTAACGTTTCGAAATCACACAAAATTGGACTGTAAAATGAAATAAATAACGCTCCAATAATTTTTAGTACAAATTTTTTACGTTATTTCGTTGTACTAATCTATGCAAAATAAAGTTTCTTACCTTGTGTATAATACTTCGAGCGGTGAGAAGCTTTCTCTCCGCATAGAGTAGTGCTAGGAAAAAAATTAAAATTAATCGGCTTAAAGTAAGCTCAGCTTAGTTTTACAATACGAATTTCTTTGTTAATAATCCTCAAAATAATTAACTGAAAACATAAAAATACAGATGATAGATTTTGCGAACATAACTTTTCAGTGAGTTTTGCATTGTGATTTTATTTTATTGCTTAATGTGTTTGAAAATGATCTCAAGAGTTGAAAGTGGAGCTGTATTTCACTAGCATAAAATGGCTACATGTTTATGAATGGAAGAGGTAGTCGATTCTCTTCAATTTAAGTTTATTGTTAATAAATTTTTACAAATGAAAAAATATGAATTAATGAAAATTTTAAAGAAAATTAATCTTTTAATATTTACCTGCTAAACTCAAAAGCTATCATGCGTCCCGTAAAAATCTAGAATTGCTTTAAATTGCCGCATTGCCTGAAAAAGTGCACAAATTTTTAATTAATTTAAGAAGGCATTTTATTTAAAGCGTTTATTTAAAAATTCAGCACTTACCCTATATTTTTAAGCTCTTTCAAGTCACAAAATTAATACAAAAAATTTTTGGCAAAGGTTTTTAAAATTAATCGCTGATATTTTTATCAAAACATGAAGAATTTCAGTTGAGGTTTTTTACATTGTCTACATAAAATACTTAATACAAAAAGCTGGTTTGGAGAAAATTTTACAAAAAATGTCCATTTTTTCTCCATTTTTTTACAAAAATGATTTTTCTCAAGAAAATAGTAAATTTCAAAAAGCATCGGACTAATTTGGCTTACTTTTTCTATTTGCACCATTTGTTCATTATTATCATTATCCTCATTCATTCCATTGTCATTGTTGTTTGAATTCTCGAAAACTTCAAAAATGGATTAATCACGTGGAATGAAATAACATTTTTCATCGTGGTTCAAAATTTTCATCCTCTCGCATGTTTTAATCAAATGTTTTAATGATCTCGTTACTTTTATTAAAAACTAGCTAAAAGAATTTTGTGGTCCATTTCTAATTGTAAACGCTCAGTTTCGGTTTCATTTTCAATTAGACCTCAAATTTTAAATTATGAACTATTTAAGACTTTCGCCATTTAAAATTTTCGATATGTTTCGATCTATTATATCATCATATTATATCACATCACATCATATTATCATATATCATCATATCATCATATCATGTCATCAACTTATATTTTTAAATGAGCTTGGCCGAAACAAGTTTAAAGACGGTTTCCAATTTACTTGTATATTCAATTACTAGGAAAATATGAAAAAGGATTAACGTATTGATAAAGAAGCTTGCTTGGTCATGAATATCTTTAAAAAGATTTAACTTTTAAGGCGCACCAATTACATAAATTTAAAAAATTTTAGATTTTACGGGACGCATGTTACTGTTGAGGTAAAAATGTAAATTTAATGTTAGAATGGTAAAAAATATGCGAACGAAACTTACAAAGTGTAAGTTGTGAACTTGTGAACTGTACAGTGAAGTTGTAAGTTGTAAGTGTATTATTGTGAATAAAAAGCGCCAAATGCTTCTTAATCTCATTTTCCAATATTTTTCTGCTTTCTAAAACTTCCCTCTATGTTAATATAATCGTCGCTGCGCTTGTTTTTATCTTTCCTGAAACTGCAGCGTAAAGCATTTGACCTTACGCCGGATGTCAGCGAAAAATTTTGTGTTTAAGAAAAATCTTACCAGGAAAATTTTAATCTCGATTTTACATGTTTAGAAAGATCTGACAGAAATAAGATATCAATCAGATTTGTACAGTGCCGCCAAAAATCGAAATTCTTCGTTAAAAAATGGCTCATGACGGTATTAAATACAAGATAAGAAACTTTTTGGTCAGCATATTAGAGCAATGACTCAATTTGCTATTATCAAACTGGCAACGAAACTGCAAAGCGTAGGCAACGGAAAACAGAGAAAAACCAAAAAGCGAAAACATTAATGTTTGCTATATAAATAGCACAATATCTGCTTATACAAATTCAAAATATTGTGCTATAGATAGATCAGTAGATAAAGATTGACATTGGCTCTCCTATCTCGATCCATGTATAAATCTATTTGTGTTTGATCGACAAAAAGGGCGCGAAAATTATGGAAGCACATATCTGAAACAGTCATAAAAATACCAAAACGAAGTTATACATTGTTACCTTGACAACTCAATTTTTTGGGTTACATGCACCGAATATCAGGCAAAAGACCATAAAATTTTGGATCATTTAGATTCGGACCAGAGATTGGTTGAAATGGAATGGCGAGGGTTTTGATTCTAACAATTCTTAAGCTTTGCTTGTCTGAGAACTAAAAGCTTTGAAGATAAATGGGCTCAAGCAAACGTTTGTCTATACGATAATCGGTGGACAGATGAGAGCTTAGCGCTCGTGCGTCAATTCGCAATATAAATTTTTTATGAAGAAACAGCATCAATAACGATAAGCCAATGTGTGAACAACTAACCTTGATGGCATCGAGCAAATCAGCGAGTTTAAATGAGAAAGTTTATAAATTGTACAGGGCTCTCGTTTAACAAGCAAACAATGACTCGTAAATAATTTTTTATAAAGCACAACAAATCACACTGAAATCATCGCTATTTAATTTGCACAGGTCAATTCCACACTTCTTAAATGGGTTTTGAAAAAATATGAAATGAAATAAAACGAGACGCGAATGAATTGTGAATTTTCTACCAACAAAATGATATTCACATTCAACTTTTTGCGATCGCTTTGAAATGTGATAAGAAAAAGCGAACAACTGTGATCTTCAATTTGCCGGTGACCGAACAGCGAGTAACCGATATGCATAGCGGCAGCCCATATATGAAACAATACCGAAAAAATATTGTTTTTCACTAGTACACTGAAACCAGTTTATTTAAACACTTTTGATAACTGTGTTTAAATTCTGAATAAAATTCAGTCGCGAACCCGGGGTTTCTAAGTGATAAGATATGAAACGATCGAGCCGGGACAACATTTCTTCCTAAGCTGTATATTGAATAAACGAGTTCTTTGAACAGATTAATTTGTTCGATAAATGCATTTGATTCGAGGCTCTGTTTTATCGGCAATGAAACAAGGAAGTGAACATTTTTGCATTTTCAGTGCATTGTGTATTTGACTTTTTGAGAATAAGTTTTGATGTAATCTTCACACAATTCGATGAAATACTCGCGAATGAAACATGTCCGAAGCAACCGATGCAACTTTTTGATCGAAAATTAATTTAATTTTTCGTAAAAATTCTCATTAAATATTTCAACACTATTTTTACATAAAACTCAAGTTTTACATAACTGTTATAAATAATTTTCTCTTTGATTCATACAAAAAAATTCAATTTTCACTCTAAATTAAGTGAAAATTTTAATTAAAATTCTAATGGCATTTAAATCTATGGCATCTCAAATTAAAAAGTTAAACATCTTAAACGAACTTTCTCGCGAAGGTTCCGTGCCGCATTTTCTGACTAAGGCGAAACTACGGAAAATTTTGAAAAGAGGAGTGCCCAGACAGAGAATAACGGTGAGGCTCCTTCTGCTTTTGTACATAACTAAAGAGGTGTTTGGATGACTGAATTATTGAAAAATTAAAAAAGCAAATGAATATAATCTCTGCTCATATGTAAGTTTGTGATGGAATTTGAAATTTACTTCAAGCTTGATCAATGATGATTTCGCTTTTGATTCAAGTTTTGACTTTTCACAGCGCCATGGAACACAAACTGTTGCACTTAAGATATGATGAGCTTCACAGTTAGTTGCTCAATCCAAATTTCGATTGTCTGTCATGCTTTTTTCTCAAACTAAGAAACAGAGTGAACGCGTGGTCACGACTACGTTGCTCAATTCAAGCTTTTGTTATAGCAATACTACTTCTTGCTAGCTTTTGTTAGGCTATTCATTCTGAACTCTTAATCAAAAGCAAGACGCTTTTTGGTCAAGTTAAAGTTCATGTTTTTGGCATTTGATGGCACATATAAATCGTCTGAACATTGAGACTTTCGAGAGTCCTGCATTTCGCGCAGACGGTGAGAGAGGTACGAAGGAATAAGTTTCGGCGAGATACAACGATTTGAAACCGAATAATTACCAAGAGAACTATTAGAGCTCCGACGACTCATACTAGCGGGAGACATAAGCGGAGAGTTGCTTTTGCTGTCTGTTTCGTTTGCATTCTTCTTCGTTCTCATCACATTTGCGTTTACCGATGAGAGTGGAGAGGTGGTTTTGCTTTCCGCTTCGTTTGGACTTTTCCTCGCTCTAATCAAATTCACATTCATAATTCACTTTCGAGCAAACAAAGAGGTTGTATTCTCTCACCTATCATATGTTACGAGGAAATCTGTTTTCGAGCCATCTTTGTTCACCTTGAACGTCAATCTAGTCGATTTCTGCTTCTTTTGTCCTGTTGACAAAGGATGAGCTTTAAATATTTATCACTTCGAGGCGATTTGTTTCCTGTCGCAAGTTTCACTCGAGTTATTAAATTAAAAAATGATTTATAATTTGCGGCAGAAAACGTAATGAAAAATTAAAAAAGGAAACACAAGAGGCAAAATTTGGCAATTATGTAGGATGGGAGGTAATTGTAAATGAATAATTATACGAATTTAAAGTAGAAAAACATTGGCAACCTGATTGGCAACGACAGGGATCATGTTTATATAGATAGTGCTGCAGTGTATCCCATCCTCCGCCAACGCGAACCATTATGTGGTTCCGTAGTATCTGTGATGAGACTAGTTATTCACATCGTTCACCACGACAAATGAAACTTACTCGAACAAATAACAAAGTTTTTGTATCGCCAATTCTATATTTACCATCAGCGACTTTAATCATCGGATAGCGAGCAGGACACGAGCATTGGCCCAAGAGATCAATCACCTGAGAACAACAAGTTAAGCAATTAAAATTTTCTCGTTTAAACAAAACACTTATGAATCGATTGGCGCAAAAGCCTATAAAGCGAAAGTCAGTTGCAGCAAGCATAATATTTAACAGCTGCTTTAGTGTGTGACATTTTTTGGCTTTTCTTCCAAAAGTCGACGAACTCCCGAAAATATACTTTTGGTGTTAATTTATTCGTTTCTAGCTTTGACTTTTTCACAATTCAAAACTTTCGAATAAAATTTTGAACGGTACAAATACATTAATGTGTCATTTTTACACTTATTGCGGTTTTAAAAGGCTCCCATTTTGATAATGTTGGCTTCACAGCTCAGAAATTACTAACAAGCTTTAACCTCGGCAGTTTTAAATTAAATGTTGTTTGATTTAGAATGTCTAAGTTTTGACTTACAAATAATTTTAAAGCAAATGAAATTTCGATTTCGATTGTTGACTGTCGACTGTATCGTATTTTGTGAAAGATAAATTTAAAGTTTCATATAAAAACTTATTCGAGAGATTAAAATTTCCGCAAATTGAGAGAAGTCAATACTCTTCTAAAAAATAAAATCAAATACCACATTTAATCTTTGTTTTCTCGTAAAATCTCAACAGTTATCAGCAAATTTGAAAAGCAGGAAAAATATGTTACATATGTTCACCATATGAAATGAAACAAAGCAAAGTTTTCAAGAAGTGCTTTTAAGTATGTAAAGATCACAAAATAAGGCAAAGTAAACATGGCTTTCTACCGGAACGATAAAACTTAGTTTTTAAAGTTTTAAATACAACGCTCCTTTTTTTTTGATTTGCAAACGAATATAATGATCGGGTTTCATAAATTGTTAAAAATTAATAGGACTGAACTTTGAATTCATTGATTTTGTGCAGAGTTTTCAGTATCATTGTCACAAGGAAATAATCAAAACAAGTTTGTATTTCCCACATGCCCATCTTTCACGGGTGGTAAATTAAAAAAATCCTATTTCCTAT
>NCKU01000798.1:0-33362 GCA_003675995.1 Dinothrombium tinctorium | reverse complement strand
TACATGATATTCTACAGGGTGTTTCTTTCGAGACGCTCCATTGAAAAATTAAAATAACTTTTCATAGAGATGAAAACCAAATATCCTTTTCGGACAAGGTTTCCGCATTAGCCTATTTCAACGTTTTAGTGCAGTTTCTCACAAAACACTGCACTAACGTCCGATCAGAATTGTTTTTTCAACCAAATCATATTCCTATCCATCTTATCAACTCAAGAAAACGCTTTATCACTTAAAACATTATCAATTATAAAAGTGAAGATGTTAAACATTAAATTTCTACCTCTTAGTCTGGATTTGGGCCCGCGCCGATTTTTTAATGTTGAGCTTTCACTAAAAATGATGTTAATTATGGATAAAATGTCTTTACTGGAGACTTTTTATTAGGTAAATTTCTTTTTATGAGCAATATTTCAATTAAGAATCTCAAAAAATTTTTGAGAATGTGCTTTCTCCCGAAATTCTATTTTTGACAGACAAAAGTAGTAAATCCTAACTCGTTAGTTTCTGAGCACAGTAGAGGCTATTCTCTCCTTAAGATGCGCCTCCATAAGGCGTTTGACTTTGCATCAGTTACCTTTATCGTCGTCATCGTCGATTCTAATGAACGAAGAGAAAAGCTAATTTTTCAAAACTCCGCCTTTTTCGGTAAACTTTTGACGGTTTTTTTTATGGTTTTGCTTTTCCCGTTTCCCTTTTCAACGTCTATTTTGAACTATTGTAAATGTCTCTACTATGAGCTATTTCAACTTATAATTTAGCGGTTTTCTTCAGTTTTAAGCATTTCAAAAAGTTGCAATTTTACGAAAAAAGAAAGAAAGAATAAAGTTTGTGAGTTAAAAATGCATTCAGTTAAAGACAGCGAGAAATTCTGGCCAAATAAGTGGCAAGCATGTGAATCAATAAGAAATTTTCTAAAAATAGCTTCTGTGAAACAAGCCTCGATTATTTGCTTGAGCGACGAAGTAATGATTGCATTTTTGCTTGATTAGAAATAAGAGTAAAGAATTCGTGAATTTTCGTGAATGAATCACTTGAAATTTATAAAATTACTAACACAATTTTTACGCGATATTATTATAATTAATATTTTTTATTATTAGACTTACGATCCAAAATAAACACTTTAGCTTGATTGAGTTATTGTCAATTATTCTCACTATCAAAATCATAAATGTGCTTGACAAAGATAAACGCACAATGCATTCACGAGAATAGAGCAAAGTGCTATCATTTCAAAAAAATTTTACTTGTGCCATTGTTAAATCTTTATCAGAAACACATTTTGGAAGCTTTTGCTTCCTAGAAAGTTGAGAATTTTAATAAATTTATTGTCTGAGTTTAACAAAAGCGAAGAGAGTTTAGAAAAAAATTAAACGCTTATTTATCAAAATCAATTGAGTTATCCTCTTGCTTCTACGTGAAGTGAGATGCATGTATTCATGATTTACAATAATATTCCAAAGTCCAAAAAAGCGAAAAACCATTGAGAAAAGAATTTAAAATCAATTTTAAATAAATTAAAAAGTGAGTTGAAAAGTGAATGATTCGTGCGAAATTAGCGAATGCGCCCCGAAAAGAGAAGCGAGCAGTGAACGAATTGTTCGATTGAGTTTCGTTCGAAAGCGCAGTTTTGAATGCGTTCGTTTCACGCTTTTCGCGTTCACACTTTTGAGGGAAAGCGAATCGAGAAAAGCGGAGAGAAATGAGAAATGAGAGCGAAATACGAGAAGATAGAGACGAGCGAGTGTAATGCACGCAATCGACACTCGCCGACAAAAGGCGCGCCGTCGTCTTTGTCATCGGTTTATTACCAGAAAATTGTGATTCTAGTCGTTGTACAGATCGTCGCCTTCATTCTAATTTATTCACTTATTTCTTCGAATGGATTCTTGGGTTCGCTGCTCCACAGTCACTACCATTATGCAAACTACGCACTCACCAACAGGACGCCTCCGCAGCGAAAGTACGGTTTTCACAACAATTTAGGAGAAGGTTTATTTCATTTGCCAAATTGGAGTAAAGATGATCTACAATTGTTCTTTCATGCAATCGACAACAACAAGGTTTGCTACACGAATGGCACGTTTCCCGGTTTGATCCCGTCGAAACATTGCTACTGCAGACCGGGCTATTATGGCTCCGATTGTGGCATACCTCACATAGTTTGGAATTCGCAATTTTTAATGCGAGGGAAGCCTGGCAGAAACGTGATAGTTAAACGTTTATTGAGGCCAAGAAGGATTATATTATCTGTGATATTGTTCAATTGCAAAAATAGATCTGATAAATGCGAAGATAGATGCGTTTCTTACACTCGCAAACTTCTATCTTCATTGAACGATATTGTCGATCTCTTTGTAATTGCCGAAGTTTTTATCGACAAGCAGAACATGCTTCGGCTAAATAAAACAATTAACCGATCAAATATAAGTGAAAGTTCTTCAGTGAGCAACAAGTTTATTTATTCAAAGACTGAAAACCAAAGCACGATCGTTGAGAAGCGATATCTGGAAAGCGAAATTGTAAATGGTTCTTTGAAAGGGTACTCGAATTTAACATTGTACAAAGCCATACATCTAAACGCGTACAATGGTAGTGATTTTAGAAACTCAAAGAATTTACAACATTCAGCATTTCGAAAAGTATGGACGACGATATTGTTAAATGTTGGAGATTTTCGACCAGACGATATTTTATTATTTATGTCGCCCTTTGAATATCCGATCCCGGAAATAGTTGCGTTTCTCAAGTTTTATGAAGGCTTTTCAGAGCCTATTGAATTCTCTGTTTGGAAAACCGTTGATTTCAATGTTTCACAAACTAACAGCACCTTATTCGCTCCCCAGAGCACTCTGAGTTACCGCTTGTTGCAGGATGTGAATCAATTCCTCACAAAGGATACGTCAAAACGAGCTCAAGAAATTTGTCAGAGTTCATTTGAAATAAGTACTTCGCATTTAAATACCGTCGCCATTACTTTTGAGTATATGTCTGTGTTGTGCAGGTTTAAGTTTGAGAAATTCGCTTCACAGTTATGTTTTCAAAATATGATTTTATTGAATAAGTTTGCTCAAGATTTCTGGCCCGTGAAAAAGTGGAGTATTGACAATTCCACTGTTAAAGACTCATGTATTGTTTGTTAGATATTCAAAGACTAAACTGTTGTCATTTAAAATTTCTGAAATTGGGGGAATTCATTGCTGTTTTGCGCTAATTTTGATTCCATAAACTTCTGAATTAAACTAATTGAAAATTTGGGATATTAAATTGATAGAAGTTTGAGTTTCTAGATAAAATTATAATTTAATTCGTAATAGCTTATTCAAAGCTCAAATACGAATTGCTTTGCAAAATAATCATTTTGATATTCATTTAAGTCTATTTTGAGTTTAAATTCGCATTGTTGATGCTTGGTTGTTCAATACAATTAACTGTTTCAGCTGTCAATAAAAGACTATGAATTAATTTTTCGCCATTTTTACACTTAACAAGTTTTAATAATTGCTAAAAATGTATCAAGCTTCTTGTCGTCACCTTAAAATTACTGTGCAATTAAAAAGCTCGATTTCAATTTTAAGCGTTGGAGCTTTGCAAATTGTGATTTGTTAAAGTCATTTTTAATTTTACTCTCTTCAGTAAAATAAACGTAAAGTTTCTTAGCAAACAAACATTTTGACTTCTAGTCCTATGCGAAAAAAATCGTATCAAGAGAACAATTAAAATGCATTAAGCATTTTCGAATCGCTTGTGTCATAATTGGGCAAAGTTTAATAAAAGTTTAGAAAATATTTTCAAATATTTTTATCATTCATTTATCATTTATCATTTTTTATCATTTATTTTCGAATTGCTAAATATCAAAGACAAGACTTATTCCACATTCTTCGACTTTGGTTTTAGAAACTATACAAATTACAAAATAAAGAGAATAGCAACGCTTTTTGTAACCTTTGAAGTGTGAAAAAATTTAAAACTCGGGTAATGCCATAAATACGTGAAGTCGATGATGTAAAACATTTAAATGATGGTTTGTTTTCGGCGCTCATTTGTTCTAATAAAATTAAATTTTTGCTCTTTTTTTCTGTAATCAACTTTTAATTAGAGGCAATAAAGTTTGAAAAGCAATTCTTCTCACGATAAATGAAGTAAACATGACACAATATTTCTTTGATTTAGCTCTTGTTAAGTGAAAGACGAAATCTATTTACAATTAGTTTTTTATTGAAAAACGTTGCGACATTAAAAAAACCAAAAAGTAGAAAATACGAAGAACTAGTTTCGCACATAGCGAGCATCTGCTTGTAGATACATGCTAACTTAATACGATTCGTGTAAGTCTACATTTTTTTTGCAAACTGCTCACACTACAATTTTTCGTCGATGAAAGAAGCTGCTTGATTAGGGCCATGAATTTCGGAGAAGTACCCAAATTTTTTGCTTGATTAGTGCTGAAAAATTATGGAAATTGGTGCAAAATTTTATGGTGTGCGCTTAAGCCAAACCACCCACTCATACCAACGACAATCAAAGTGCGAAGAGTTAAACTCGTAAATCTTCGTAATTCGCCCTTTGCAAATACAGCGAAGCATGATAAACTCGGCTATCGCCAATACGATAGCAATTATTGTACAGAATAACACTGTGCTCAACGCATATAGATAGCCTTTGGCCAAAAAACTCGCATTTTCGCGAATTTAATTGTCGCTTCGCTTTCAACGAACGCTCGGTACAATCGCGTATCTGAAATTATCGTGTGTCTCACCTACACACGCAACGAGTATTATAACAAAAAATTTTTATTCATTTTAAGACATTTATGTCCGTATTTTATAACAATTTAACAGCATTATAGAACAATTTAATAAACACAATTCAACACATCAGCTAATTGAAAAGTTTCACAGATATTCGATTCTCATTTTATCAGAAGCATATTCTTAATCGAACAGCTTTCCACATAACAATGAATAATGTAAAGAGAATTGATGTAGTAAACAAAATTTCGATAATTTTTCAATTCGAATTCTTTTGAATTGAGATAAGTTAAAATGTAGAAAAACAAACAATGTGAGGTATATAAAAAAAATAAAATGCGATTGTTTAACTATTTGCAATCATAGCTTTCAATTTTTATACGATCTTTCATGACTGCCATCATTGAATGGGTAGGGTGGTAAAATTTTTCTCATGACATAATTAGTGGAAAAACACTATCGCCAATTCGTTTTAGTCTTTCGATAGTTGATTGTAAAATAATTTTCATCAAATTTGGTGAATAACATCTAAAAACGTTCGCTTGCGAGAAGAAGAAAAACTCTTTTCAAGAACTTAATGATTCATCATGATCTATTTGATTCATTTATCATGCATCGTTTATTTCGTTGCCGCGTATCCATACATTGCTTCACTGATTCTATACATAGCGCGAGGATTATATTGACTATCTTTACTATTTATAAAATAAGTTGTAATATTTTACGTTGTGTATGAAAGCAAAATATAATAATGAGTTATTGAAGCAGATTTTTGGGATTGAATGAATGTTTTTAGATGCTAGAAGAACGAGGAACGCGTATTAGCATTAAACAAAAAACATGATCTTACTTAAAATTTATTAAAATTTTAATTTGTATTTCACTAAGAGCTTAAATGAAATAAATTTTGTTGTGTGTTGAAAAGATAATCGAAGATAAATCAAAATGAAAAACTCAAATTAATTGATTCTAATCGGCATTGATTA
The DNA here is from genome assembly GCA_003675995.1 of Dinothrombium tinctorium. Classification (NCBI taxonomy): domain Eukaryota; kingdom Metazoa; phylum Arthropoda; class Arachnida; order Trombidiformes; family Trombidiidae; genus Dinothrombium; species Dinothrombium tinctorium. The sequence goes on along the minus strand of NCKU01000798.1, from coordinate 27,619 downwards.
ACGCGCAAACGACAGAAAATGCGAGAATTTAATTAATTCACCGTATTTAATTACGCGTCAATGCGAATGAAATGAACGCTTGAAAATAGCCAAAATGCTCGTATTGTAATACTCGTTTAATTCTCCAATTATAGAGTACAGAACATCATTGTAATGATCCTTAAAACACACACAGTGTAACGTAAATTACATACAATAAGTAACAATTAAATAATGGGATCACAGAAGACTTTCAGTGTGTGTTTCACTTTTTTTTCAATTGAAATTGTTGTTTTTTTACGCTTAATTTCGTGTACATAATTTAGAATTAGAATGATTCGTTAAAGATTAATAATAAATAACAAATTATTAATCGTTAATTTTTTCACTATCTATACAGGTGTCAATTAATTGACCATTATTTAAATAATGTACTTGCAAATATCTGCATTTGGGTTTTTGCTTCGATTTGTTTTTTCTTTTACGATTTGTGGACAATTTATTCTTTTAAAAAATTGGTTGTTAAGTTAAATGTCATCAAAGGGCCTGTTCCAGATGCAGATATCTCTGAGATTAATTTTTCATCGTTGAAAGCGTATTTCATTTTTAAATTAGTTTCTAATTATCAAATTTTTCAATTTAATTATTTTTTCACAACGCTTTTGACATCGAAAACTTTCGCATATGTATACAAATTCGGAAATTAAATAATGATGCAGCATTTGAAAAAAAACGCTTTAACAATTGAGAAATGCTAATGAAAAGTTCACTGCCATGGGACAAATATCCGAATGCAGGGGCTCTTTGCATCCGGATAAGGGTCTCATGTTTTTGTTGATCAATGTATAGCTTAAAACAAAGTGTAGCTGTCCTGAAACTTTCTATAGATTCATCTGATACTCGCTTTTTTAAAATTTTTTTGGACGAAATCAAAGAAATGTCACTCTGTGCCTGACAATGTTGACGTGTTTTGTCGACACCTGATTTGAATTGAATTTGTTTGTTTTGTCACTTGTTCTTTGCTGTTTCGCTGTTTGTCGTCTTCATCTGCGAATTAACAAGTGGTCACTTTTTTAGAATGGCTCCGAGGGACCGGCGACAGCGGTGAGCGACGATCCCGATTCTGATTCATTAATTGACATAGTCGGCTCGGTGAAACGCCGCTTAATTTTAGTTTTACTCTTCCTCAACATTGTTGCCTGTTTAGTTGTCGGCGTCGAAATAGTCGAGTGGAGCAAGCAGCAAATTGTGTGAAGAAGTAAACGATTTTTCAATAGAAAAGAATGAAAAGAGAAAATATTTCTTGTTAACAACTATTGCATTTTCTTGTTTTCACATTAAGTTTTTTGTAAAGCAGTGAAAAGTGAGATCCGCTTTCCACTTTTTTTTTGGAACCACGTTTGTTTTCACAATTTGTTTGTTTGTTTGTTTATTTGTTTGCTTCACATTGAAGGAAACGTTAAGTTTGATTGTTCATTTGGTCTGCGAAGCAAAGCGTGTGTCGAAAGCGTGTGCTATTTACCGCACACAATCTAAGAAGACAGTGAACGAAAAGATTTGAAAAGAACTGAAAAAAAGTTCAGCCGTCGAAAAAACGGTTAATTCACTAAACATTTGAATATCGCTGAAAAGAAGGGCAAAATGGAAATTTCTAACAAGCGTTACAAAAGAAAAGCGTCAGTCATTCGTCTGGACGCTCGCTTATAGACGATTTCTCTTGAAGTGCGATTGATGACCTTTCAATCGAGGACTTTTCAGTCGCCGTCAACACCGGCTCAGTGTTCCGTCGTTTCATTTTTGTTTTCCTAAGCATTGTCGCCTGAAGGGAAGGAGTTGGGAATACAGGAATGGTGCAAGTTTTTGATTAGATTGTCTGCCCTCACTCTGCAAAAAGCTTTTTTTTGCATGCATTTGCTTAAGACAAAGCAAATTTCAACACTAGTTAATTAAAAAAAAAAAATTACCTTCAACGCCGACTTCAAAACCACGACTTCTCCAGGAGTTTGAATCCATGGCTCGCCGTCTACTTGAACAGGCATTTCTGTATTAATTCTAATGCGTATCTGTAAGGATTTGTCACGATGAATCAATTTAAAATTAGCGACAAGTGACTTACATGTCCGCCTTGTGCTATTCTGATTGCACTACGCAGACCGCTCTGAATTTGGCCCATATGCACGATACCGGTTACACCGACTATCTCCAGCATTCCATCGTAATGCGTTGGTTTTGAAAATTGATCTTCTTTTTCGGGACCCCAAGGATTAGCACCTGATCCCCAACTTTTATGAGAAAACAAAAGTCAATGTGTCGAACGACGAAAAAAAAATTAAAAAACCTCAAAATATTAAGAATAATAATTCCTTCGAGTGGAGGAAGATTAACTACTTTTCCATCGACTTCGAGTCTTATTTCTTTATGCAAATCTTTCCACGATTTTCTTGAAACCATTTTTCTCAAACCCATTTTCACGTAAACTCCTTTATTGTGAAACCTTTTTTTATCATAATCAAAGTTTGTATTTAAAATATGAAAAACAAGTTCAATTTTACTGTACCTGCTGTTAAATTTGTCGGGATTTTCTTCTCTTGCATTGTGAAATCCGAGACATAAGTCAGCGTCGATTCCGATTCCAAAATAATTATTCATCACGTAAATCGCAGTGTTGTCTTCAGAAGTTGATCCCGAGCTGTTCGCAGGAAGACCGGGTTTATCTTCAGACTTGACCGCTTCGTCCGTGTGAAACACAACAGTCCAACGATCCAAACGAATTTCTTCCGCGTCGATAACGTCTTTGAGCACAGTTAAAGGATCTTCACCCCCTGTATAACCCGATCCCCACCTTAAAACACGAGCTAAGTCATTGCCAGTACCCAACGGAACAACAGCACAAGGTGGTGATTGGCACTCAGAATCTTGACCAACATTGTCTAAACATTGTAAAACCCACCCTACCGTACCGTCACCACCGCAAACTAAAATTTTATAATCCTTTACATGTCTAAATACATATAGCCTGCAAAGCAAACGATTAAGTTGCTGGCAAGAATGATTAATGCTTTACCCTGGAAGTGGTCCGCCATTTTCTAAATCGTAAACTTGATAAGGATTTAAAAGTTTTCTAAAAGAGGATATAAGTTCTAAACCTTGACAACCACCACTTTTTACATTAACGAAGACTAATAAAGGCTGAAAAGAATGCTCAAAATGAGCGGATTCAATGATTCAAAGAAGTGGTGATTACCCTAACGCCGGGTGGAATCATTTCGGCCACAATATTTGGCAAGAGAAGGACAAGAAGATTTTTATCGTCATAAGTTGCATCTCTTAACATGTAAAATGCTTTCACCGCGATATCTGCGTTGTCGTAAGTAATAATCAGAGATCCATACTCGTAATAAATAGGTCCCACTTGTCTATATTTGTATGCTGTCGAAAAAAGAAATTTCAAATTAATTTTTTGCATTTATTTTTACGAATTTACGTTTTCCGAGTACGTCGACTAGAATTTTTTCATATTGTCTTTGATTTAGATTCGGAGGTAAATTACCAACAAAAACGGCTACATTAGAACAATAAACTTCATCTTTTGTTTGAAGATAGAACCTAGTGTTTTCTTTTTGCTTAACAGACTCCTGAAATTGAAAAAAAGAAATGAAAATTGAAAATTAAAAAAAATCGAATTCACCCTTGCAACGTTTTTGATAATTTCCCAGGGACATTCTTGATTGTCCATTGTTCTTTCGTGAACAGCTATTCGATACAAAGTCATGAATTTTTTTTCGCTTGACAAGAGCTTATTAAACAAACCTCCTTTATCTAGCGAAACTTCAACAAGACGATGCCGGTTTATGTCTTTGGCGTCGAGACCAAATTCATTTAGCGCTGCAATCATCACATCATCAACACTGGTGTCGTTTGTGACGGGAATAACACGATAGGTGTCGTTAACGCTAGAGAAAAAAAAGTTTTAAGTCACAACGAAGCGAAAAAGAAAAGCTTCTTACTTTAACCTTCCTGGATAAACTCGAATTGTACCTTCATTCGGGTTCGGGGGTTTGAATCTAAAAAATATTGCGGGCCGCTTGCCTTCTCTTCTCAACAAACTTTGCACAGGCATAAAATCTGGGATTTCTCTTTCATTTGCATCTGAGGACAGAAAGGGAGAGAGAGAGAGAGAGATGATTAGAAAAGAAAAAAGATTTACTGTAACTAACCATAAAAATCAGTTATTATGTAATGTCTGGGGTCGTCGTGAATATGGAATGCTCTTAAAGCTGCACAAATGATCTGTTCTTTAGTCGCACTCCGCGATACGGTGATTGTCCGAAATGTTCGTCGCCTCATCGATGAATTGCCATCGTATACTTTTATGATTTCTGAATGAAAATGAAACTGAATAAATGCGATGCTTACAAAAAAAGCTAAACCTTCATCTTTATCTTTGTCTTTCGGAGATGGGTATTCATCAATATCTTTCTGTCGGCTTTGATCTTGTGCTGAAAACTCTTCAGATGCACTTCGAGCTAAAATAAAGAGTCAATGAGAAGTATTGCAATCATTGAAGAATAATAATTTTAATATTTGACAAATATTATCAAAATGAATGAAAGAAATGAAAACGTACGAGATCCGCTCTCTGTTTTTCTTTTGTTTTGTACGCCAATAATGGTCTCCAAAGGAACATCTGTCCGAGGAATGCTAACACAATACGGAGGTAACATTATACTCTGAACAACACCAAAATTGCATTCGGGGGAAAGATTTTTATAACAAATCGCGTGTGCCTTTAAATGGAAAGATTTTTCGAATTAAAAATTACTAGTTAAAGATTGCTTACCGTCCAACCGCACCATTCGCATCGCATACCAGCCAAGCACTCCGCTGACCAACATGTTTTCTTGCAATAATGACACTTAGAATTTGGAGGAAGGTTGCCTTCTCTCCAATGATGGTATTGTACAACTTTGGTCTTTTGGAGAGTTAGAATTTTTTAAAATACGATTTAAACGTTGGAAGAATAAAACATTCAAAAACTTTTATTTTAAATTTTCACTTGCTAAGCGAAAACTAATTTTAGAAACTTTTGATAAATTTCATTGATTGTTGTTTGAAAAAATTTCATATTCAAAAGAAAAATTCATGAGGCTTTGAAAAGAAATGATTTCATCGAACGCTTGTCTAAATTTTCAATTTATAGAATTTAAAATTAAAAGCTCACAATAACTTCGTTTATCATATTTTATGTGATTTAAAAAAAAACTAAATTTTAAATTTAATAATTTTATTCAAGTTTCAAAAATGAATTAAAAAATTTTCTTTGATTTTAAATTTTTGAAAAGTTTAACTTTTCATCATTGTTTATTGATTCCTGAAACTGATGCAATGTATTCATCATACATTCAAGTAGTTATCGCTTTCATTAAAGCATCTTTTCACGTAAAGTTTTAACGTAAAATAATCGCTTGTTTAATAAATTAATGTAAAAGCTTATTGCATAAATTTTTCAACTCAGTGCTCCATTGATCCCTTAAGGAATCAAGTGACTCCTCTTTTTCTTTTGAAACAAGTTTTTTAAACAGAAAATATAATCATTCTTGCTGAAATCATAAATAGTTGGCAGAAAATGAATGTTCAATAGCCTAAAAACAAAGGGCATATCAGCATTCAGCTCTAAAAAATTAAAATATTTATGTGAGCAAATTTAAAAACTTTGCAGCTCATCAATCATTAAATCGTTCATTTGAAAGATTTATTTTAAGTTCTTTGACTGGACTCATAATGAAGAAAATAAGAATTAGACTTTTGTGACAATTTTATTCGTCTAGCCTTCATGGCACACTTATCACTTACCAAGTCTTGATCGGGCACATAAGTGGCACACTCTTTGCAATCGGCGACACTAAAATCTTGGCATTCAAGATGAACACAATATTCACAAGTTTCACATCGAACCGCACTTGAATCTTCTATTCTCTTGCGACATACATTACAAAATTTTCTTTTTAAATGACCAACGTCCGTCCAGCAGTGAGGAACTGGATTCTAAACAGAAAAAAAAGAATAGTGAAATTTAAACAATTTGTCAATGTAAGCAAAAGAAAAATAATTACAACTTCTTAAAAAAAATAAATAATTTAAAAATTTAGTTCGTGCGTCAACAACCTACGAAAATAGATAATCTATTTAGTCTGCTGCCAGATAAACAAAAATAAAAAAAAAATTAAATTACTTTGAGAGTCGGATAAGCTACATTTTAATTTAAAAAACAAAAACGCAAATCAATCTCAATCAAATTTTGTAAATAAACAAATTAACAAACTCGTGTGTCAGAAGAATTTCCGTATTAATTTCCTTTCGCAAGAGAAAATATCAAAAAGATCGCTTTCAACTTTTTTTTCGAGCTATACTCAATTGTTTTAATTACCATTGGTAATTTTTTTTATACAAATCCTGCAGCAAAACAGATTTGTCACAATAAGCCTGATTAATTTGTATTGTATTGATTAGACTATAAAATATTGAATTCTAAATAATCAGATAGATAATATGATGAAGTTTTATTCATTTTTTTTGCAAAAGCGCAAAAAAACATCGATTTTCGGGAATAATAAGAGGAAAATCCCAAAATCTGCATCAATTTTAATCGCTTAACGTGGTAATTATTCAATCTTCAACTAAACAGCGTTCAATTTTTCATTAAAAAATTGAAAAGTTTTTTTTATGAATATTGATGGAGGAATGTCATTTCACAGAGTGTAACATATTCACATTAAAAATGAAACAATAGTTAAAAACCATTTGATAATTTCAATTAAATTAAAAGAAAGTAAAAACCAAATTCACAGACTGCATTCAGTTCAATAAGTTTCTCTTATGAAAAAGAATAAATTATCTTGGGCGCTTTTTAAACTCAAAACCTTACGAGCTTAGTGTTTATAACAGGAAAATTTAAAGAAGTTGCCTAAATATTTTCATCATCAGCATCTGTATTTATAAAGAAAGTAGGAAATTCTTCTATTGTGTCAATCCTTTTTTATTACTTCTGATTACCAAAATTATAAAATTTGATTGAAGTTTTTTTTATTTAAATAAATGATCAAACAGAAGCACTCGTAATCCCTTAGACTTTGCGTTTTTATAACTTTCGCATATTTGTATTCCATCATTTTCGTAATGATAATTTAAGCGATAAAATGCCGCAATTTTACACGTCTATTCGATGATTGCCTAATAAAATATTAACGCCACTAATGAGGTTGTAATATTTTTGCTTTTTTCTTTTTGGTGCTTTCATTAAGTAAAATAAAATAATTTTGTTTATGACTTTGCATTCGAACTGAAATGAAATAAAGAAAAGAAAATATTGAGACATGAGAATCATAAAGTTGGTTTCATTCTCAACTTTTAGCTCATAAACACTCGTGACCAGAAAATTCGCCCTGATAAGATAAGAAAAAATAAATGTTTCGAGCACAAATGTTTCAGTTTAAAAAGAGTGTGAAACATTCATTGCTTCATATTTTCACTTAGCATCTAAATCAAATGCTTTTTTGAGTTTTTCAAAACAATTTTAAAAAAATATGAATTAAGTAGGAGAAGAAAAAATTGTGAATTTAGATAGTTAGACTTTAGATTGTTGATGTGCTAATTCTAAAAGCTTTCAAAAATTAAATTTCAAAAGAAAAAATTCGTTTCAATTCAAAATCATTCATCTAACGCAAAAATCTCACTAATTTTGGTAATGAAGCAAAATGCGACCGCTTTTGTGAATATTTTCACAAATTTTAATGCTTCAAAAGTCAGCATTTTTATAACGTAGAAAATGGAAAACACGAACGCCGGTAAATACGACATGCTGCTGACAGCAAACAAATTTTGCACACATTGACTACGTTAATTTTTGCAAGCGTTTAGCAACTTTCGCATATTATAATACTAGTGTAAACGCATCATTTTCGGTGTCGGCTTAAAAATGAGATAAAAGAAGTGACATTTTTCAAGTTAAAGCGAAGAGATGAATGATAAACTTTTTTTTGTTCTCTCGGTTCGCTAATTTTTTCTGAAACTGCTGCTGCTCGTTTTCGTGTCAAAATTCGAAATGTTTTTCGAGCAGGAAAGCGATACAAAATTGGCGAACTTTTGCTTCTCAAATAATGCTTTCACCACACGATTGCATTTGTTTGTACAGTTTTTAAAATAGCAAACGAAAGAAAAAGAAAAGAAAAAAATTATAAACACAAGATGTGAAACGAATGTAGAGAGAAGCTTACTTTAATAACGTTCGAAGCTACTGTTGAACACGGTGAGACGACAGTCTTCAAGCATCTGTCGTGTACCACGAAATTGCACACTGAAATTAAAGAAATCAATTGTATCAATAAACATTCAATCAGCTAAACCAGAAGTGAAATTACACGCGTTGCTAATTAGTTTTTTTTTGTGCGTACATTTCTGCTTCGAAACGGCTTTTCTGCGAACGCGTTTCACTCGAATCAGAAATTTAAAGCCGCGTTTTTGAAATTATTTAATCAATAGCAACTCAATGAAAACCTATTTTTGCTGCCTTAATATAAATTTAACGAATTTAATCAACATACACATTTGAAAATAAAGAGAAGAATTAATAATAAACAAAATGAATATAAATTTAGAATAAAAATAAAAAATTAACAATTAAATTAAGCGTCGAACGTTTTTGAAACATTTTGAAAACGATTTGAAAAACGATTGGAGTGGAGAAATGAAGTCGAATTCGGTGTGAAAACTCGAGCTGCATAACATGAGAAACCAGCGTTCGTTCGTTTCGATTGTTAGCATTAATTGATCGCGAATTCACTGCACATTGACACCAATGAGAGCAAATCGGCTTCACGCGATTAATAGCGAAACGATGTGCTTGTATTCGAGATGCGAACCAAATTTGTAAATCGGATGAAAAGTGAGCGATTGCAGGGAAAACACTTTGCTGACAGCGAACGAGAATTTTGCAACACCGCAAAAACATAAGAAAAATACGAAATAATGCAAACGAAAAAAAGTGAAAAGCGAAAAACTAAACGAAGCACGAATGAAGAAGCGATACCTTCGCAGATGCATCCCTGTCCAATTAATCCCCAAAGCATATCTGCACAGTGATGACAATAAGTGGGTTTATGGAAGGTTTTTTTGGTGAAGTAATGTCCGTGTCCAAATTGGTCGTATTCCGGCACTGATTCCGTGGTGGGACTGGGATTGTTATCACTGGATTTAGCGGAGGCTCGCCCTCCGCTCGAAGCCATCGTGTTCCACTTTCGGAACAGGCCTCTTAACGCTTTGAAAGCCAGTAGAACAGTTCTAAATTGGTTTTCGCCATTTTTTTCGTAACATTACCTCAATATAAGCACTCGACTACGACTCGACGTCTGCGCGCGATGAAAATGCACTGCTTCGAGGCACCAGGAAGAGATGGAGGCGTGGATCCGCGGCACCGGACCTCTGTCCGTTCGATACCGTTTCGTTTTCGCTTAAAACCGCCGCACGATCGCCGACTCATCCGCAATGACCGATTTCGCTTCTTCCTTCCGAAGCGAGAACGACACTTCTCGCCAAATTTTGTGTGTGAACTCTTTAATGTTTGTGCAGGACATTAGAATTTGTCAAAGAATTCACGCACCATTTGCTTTTTCGGGTATGTTTCATTTATGTTATCAAGAAAATAACAATTGTATTCTTTCACGTAGTTTTGTTGCGACAAAAGCTGTGAAAGCTGTGACGGGAGTATCAAGCGTTCAGCTTTTCATCTTTTCGCATCTCCTCTCTCTCTCTAAACACTTTTACGTTTCGTCACTTGTGAAACTGCAATTGCGATAATGAAATTACAATGTTTAACTATATTCATTTCTCTCTACGAGGAAAAAATTATGAAAACCGTAAGTTTTACTTTAAAATATAAGAAAAAATACAAAACGCACAAAATGAAGTGCGAAGCAAATTGCGACATAATGACAAGAAAACAATTTTTACAGCGTTGAAAATTAAAATTATTAATTTTTCGATTGTAGTTTATTTCGAACAACCATCGAAAAGCGAAATGAAGTTTGGTTTTGAGGCGTCTGAACTTTGCAAGTGAAAAAAAGAAGAACTCGACTCGACAATTAAAAACATTCGAAAATATAACAAAAGTTGTGTATAAATAAAAGCGATGAAAAGTTGTCAAACTCGGCAAGCTGCTCTCATTCTAAGCGTCAAACTTATGCGCAACTGATGACAGTGACACCGTCTTTAATTACTTGACGATATAAGGCGATGTACTTTGCCGCGTTTTTGGTTCGAGGAACGATAAAATCTTTGCAGAATTGCGTTTTACTCGTTAAAGACGGCTTCAATTCCTTTACTTGAAGCATTCGCAAAAAAGTGAGCACAAACGAATAGCAGTTGTTGCTGTCCTCTTTATACTTTTCCGCCTGCCAATTGCTCATTTGCGAAACGATGATCAACGTGTAGTCCCAATACTCTCGCCACATTGAGCTTGACTCTGAAACAATCGGAATGCTCAAACATTGACTCCAAGTCCAATTTTTCGCTCGAATATGAAGTCCAAACTTATCGAATTCGTACACATCGCCTTTTGAATCAGTTATTCCAATATGAAGATCGGCCGCATTTTGGTAGAAGCTGAAAATGGGAAGCAATTTTATTTATGATAGCAACTTGGAGCAGAAAACAAGTATCAACAACACAGAAGCTCATTTTAACTTTCATTTAAATCATTTAAATGCGGCCGAAAATTAAGAGGACGAGATTTTTAAACAAATTTTTTTTGATGGCAATAAACTTATTAGATTTTGTTCTAAAATGAGAGGTTACTGACCAAAGAGCGTATTTTTGTTCAAATTGTGCGAAAATAGTGAGTGAGAAAGTAAAAAAGGTAAAGCGATAAAGCGAGGAAGATTAAAATAATGAAAGTTCACTCACTGCAAGAAATCGCCATCAGTCGGACGAATGATAACCGAATTCGGAGCTTTTCTGGCACAAGTGAATGGAAATGGAACTTGAAAAGGAGGAATTTTCAATTGCACAGAGGTGAGCGGAATGTCACATTTCGGACAAAAATCGGGTAACTCCAAACAAAACACTTTATGCTGAATATCACAATGTTGAAAGCAAAGTATTCCGGGATCGCCTTCTGGCATCGCACGATACTTCGCTCGTCGCAGCGAACAAAGAAAGGGATGCACAGATGAGTAAATGAAGCGAACGATGCAATGATGTTTCGCTGTTCACACTCAGTTCTTTTATAACAAAATTTAGAAAGAAGAGAGACGAGAAAAGAGTAGACCTACTTTTCGAATGAGGTTTAGACCTTAATTCATTATTTTGCTTCTTTTTGCTTTTACTGCAAAATAAACACAAAACTGGACGCTTATTTGGTTCTCTTCTCTCGAGAGTACCTGTTAAAAAGAGTTACACTTTGTTAGACCACCATTTGTAAACACAGCCATACCGTTGACGGTTGGCAAGAGACTATGGGTAACAAACACGCCGCGCTCATCAACTGTGTGCTTGCAACCAATCGGCAGGTAAACGCTCGCTTACCTGTTGTTGGCGGTCTTACGTACCCTTGACTTACAGTTTTTTTTTGTTACAAAAACCGTTAACAACATTTAAAAATATTTGTTCATCGTTTTAATTATCTGATCAATTAGATCACGCCAAACATTATTTTAAATGTTGCTTACCTGAACTTTAGCACAAGCTGCAGATATTTGCTTTGATTTTTTTATTTAAATGAATCTGCAGCGCTTTTATCACGCGTTTAAATAAAGAAGTCCGCTGCGAAGCTACAATGACCCCTCCAATTACTTTAATTATATCAGAAAGTGTCTTTCTTTATTCGACTTTCGGTGCATCTCCTTTTCTTAAAAGCAATTAATTCGTGAATTCAAGCAAACTTTCAGTTTCATTGAGATCAGAGTGTTTAATGCTTAATGCAATCGTTTTGCTTTTCAGTGCATAACGGTGATAAATCTCTAAAGTGATCATTCATCGAGCATTTTGGGTGTGGATTCACAACTTGTATAATACCAGGAAATGTGCTGCCAAGAGTCAATTTTGACATGTCTACGAACATTAATATTGAAGCGATAAATTATGGCGTGAGTGGTGTTAGCAACAAAAAGAATGCATTTTAAGGGAAAAAGAGTTCCTTCACTCCAAATTCTACCGTAAAAAGATAAAAGAAAAACGTTGAGATCACCGCTGATAGTGACAAAAAAGTTCAGAATGGAAGTAATGAAATTCGGCGAATTCGTTTAAGTGATTAAGTGGCGTAGCGAGAAAATTCGCATATTTAAGTGTAAAATTCACTCGCAGTGGGTTAGAAAAGCGGAAAATTGGCATTAGAATTTACACAATTTAATAATCGAGAAGCCTTACGATGCTTTAATCAATTAGACAATAACCAAAAGCAGTGTTTTTAAAGCAAACTACTTTTACCATCGAAGCGTGCAAAAACAAAACTCGTTCGCGTCTATTAAAAAGTTTGCAGAAACTAATGACGATGTCGAGGTTTGCAAATTCATTTATCAATTAAGAAAAGGCAGAATGAGTTCACCTTAATAAAGAAAAAAACGCAATTTAGTTAATTTCGTGAATAATGAAATCCATTTTTTAAAAGAATGAAACCAAAACAAATTGTGATTTTATTGAATCCCAATTTCGGTATTTTAAACGAGTTCGCCCGTTTTTCGAAACGAAGAAATGTCCCGTAAATGTTATTCGAAGCAAAGAGCTTTTTTGAATTTACAACTTGTGGGTCAATAGATCAACGCAACGTTTTTATTTATATCTCATTTAGCTTCGCCAAACATTGTAACAAGTTTCAAAATTCGAACAAAAATGATGATAAAACGTTTCTTTGAAACCGTGTAATTGAGCCACTTTTCTACTTTTTTACAAATTAATTCATAACAAATTATTTTTGTTTTAATGATCATTATTTAATCTCTATTTAATCTGTATAAACTTTAATCTCAATATCGTATTTTTATTTTTATAAAAACATTTAAAGTAATTTTTTAAAATTTTGACATTTAAAAATTATGTCTCTCCAAACTGAACTCGTACAAAAGTTTGATTTTCATTTTTTTTCGTTACAGTTCTAATTAAACAAGCTTAAATATTTATTTCAAATAAGCACTTGATGATTAATTAATTGTAAAATTTAATAAATCAAATTTCAATTTTTTTTTTTCTAGACCTGGTCGTTGATAGTTTTGTCTATTGTTTTTATTTCACTCTACTTTGATTTTCTATTAAATAAATTATAATTTTCGAATAACATGAATGTTTAATAATCTTGATGTTAATATTTTTAATAAAAGCAAGACAATGAATGAAATTTTGCGATTGGATTTGTTTGGCTAATTTTCTAATTTCTTATTTTTTTTAATTTTTTTCGTAAACATTAAATTTCGAAGGTACCGAAAGCAAGTTAATAGCTTGAAATATTGTTAGTCGAATGTCATTCTAAAATGACAAAGTAAAATCTTCGAACAAAGCAAATCGAGCTGATGAAGCTAGAACTAACTAGAACTTTAAAATTGAAATCATTTTTGAAATAAAACGATTAAATAGAATTCAATTTTTTGGCTCAGCTTTTTTAGAGAGTATAATTTGAAAACAAAGTTTATAAAAGCGAGTGAAAATAGTTAAAAGCAACTAAATTTACATCAGTATTTAGCGACAAGAATTCATTTTAAAACCATTTTAATCAACTAACAATATATTTAAAAAAATTCATGATGTAGTAATAAAGTTATGATTCAGTTTGACAACCGCATTAGCATCTTTTAAAGAAACAACAAGTAAAAAGCACCAACATAATGTTTAAGATTGAGCTAAAAAATTTGTCAATTTGGTGAAGCGCCAGTTGTTAATTTTTCACGGTTTAATATTTGTTTATATTTTGTCTTAAAATGAAAAAATGAATCAAAAAAGTAGTTCAGAGTCAAAATTTTAAGTTCATTTTATATTTATTTTAAATCATTTTATCACTTTTTAAAATTCAAGTTTCAGAGAGTCGATTGAATGATAAGAATGAAGACATTTCTCATTCACTATATTCAGAAGCGATTTACAACTAAGCAGCTAATAGTTTAGAGTAAAGTACAGTCACTATCAACGCCTCGATCAATGTTATGTAAGACAGAGCGACTTTGATTTGTTTGACTTTGTCTTATTTACGTAGCCATGAGCAGAGAAGAGATGCAAAGCGTTAATGGCTTTCTTGATTACTTTTCACACCAAACTTTTTCATAACTGTCATTCGTTTCGAGTTGTACGCAATTACGATAAACTCGATGTTTGTCAAGACATAAGAATGACGCAAAAAAAATTGTACGCGTATCAAAGACGAAATCAGATGAAAATTTCATAACACATTAAACTGTGTTTCGCTTTGGTTTCAACAATTTTAATGACAAAATTGCGAAGCATCGCACGTTTGATGCGCTAAAAACGTATTTTTTATTATTCGAAAAATAAAATTTTCTGTATTAGCAATTAAGTCGTAAAACTTACCAAATCATATACGCTTATTCATTTTTTTTATTTCTAAAAAACTTTGATATTTAAATTTTTTGAAAGCTCAACACTTCATTTTCTTATTCTTCTTGTTACTTCAGATTTTTGCAGTTACAAGCTTTTAAAATTAATCAAAATGATTTTGAATGGTGATATGCAAAATCCGTTTAACTTATTTAAGCGCTTTATTCTAAAGGATCAACTATTAGCTCTTGAAGCTCTTAATTTTTTTTTTTTTTGCAAAATTGGTCCTAGGCATTCGAAACCAGAAAAACAATCTAAAGATAAATTCATCTTTGTGTTTAGTGTCGTCATAAAGCGTAATAATATTACTTCGCACATAGTTCATACCGTGATTGTGTTTACCTTTTGTCCAAAAAGCGTCCTAATAGAAACTCTGCACTATAGGTTTCGATCCAAAGTAAAAAGTGCACAGATGTATATTCTCATTAATTGCCTGCCATAAAAAAAGCGCGAGGGTATA
Source organism: Dinothrombium tinctorium (assembly GCA_003675995.1). Classification (NCBI taxonomy): domain Eukaryota; kingdom Metazoa; phylum Arthropoda; class Arachnida; order Trombidiformes; family Trombidiidae; genus Dinothrombium; species Dinothrombium tinctorium. Next base: position 12,591 of record NCKU01000798.1, on the reverse strand, counting down.
AAATAAAATCGAATGCAATGCTTAAGATCAACATTCTTTCGAATATATGTGCTTATGCCTGTGCTTACGTTTTAAGTGCTGCTTAGGAAAGTAAATTTTTGTCTAAAACATGGTGGCGAATACGCAGAAATCAAATTTAGAAAATAAGAAGAAGCCCGTCGATCCTTACTTAACCGTGACCACAACATTAAGCAATGGAACTTCTGTGCGCAGCAATGAGGATTGCAAAAGTGAAACGCTGTCGAATTACTCTTCGTGTGTTAACAGGCCGACTGAAGAATCGAAATCAAATAGTAAACTTACCAAAAGGCAACTGTTTGCAATTATTCTTTTGTCGTACGCGAACTTTTGCTTAGGAATATTGTATTCGCTTCAAGCACCATTCTTCCCAAGAGAAGTAAGACATAACTTTATTTCACTTTTTTATCTTACTTGTAAGTCGGTTTAACAATAATTGAGGCTATTTGGGGGGAAATATTTAAGCAAAGAATCACTCTTGAACGTATTAGCATTTCGCTTTTAATATCTGAGGTTTAAATTTACTTAGAAAATTTGAAAAAATGATTTCGTCCCAAAGTGAAAAAAATGGACATTGCAAAACAAATGTTTAGACACAATTAGGTTGTGCATTTTTTAAACTTCCCTTTACAATCTTCTAAAGCGAATTTGGTTTGTTCTGAATCCTTAAAAACCGCGATTCACTTATTTACTGCGTTTAAACTAATAGATCTTCTTAATTTTAAAAGTAAGCATATTGCACGATGATTTTTATAAAAGTCGTGGTGCTTGTTTGCTAAAAGGTTGAAATTTTTTATATTTTCAAAGAGTTTAATATCATTTTAAAGATAAACGTTTTGAAATACTTAAAATGAACTTGGATTAAAATCAAAATTATTTTAATAACTAAAAACTTCTTCTAAAATTGGAATCGTCGTACAATTTTTCTGTCCATTTAATCTCTTCTCGAAATGAACTCATTCTAATTTCGTTATACTCACAATAGATGAAGTTCGAGTATGTTGATCGATTTTGAATTTTGTAAGAAACTCATTCGTAAAAATGAACTAACAGAGTATTTTTACAAAAATTAAAATTAAAATTAAAATTCCGAAATAAGTTAAACTTGAAGTAAATTCGATTTTTCACAATTTGTTTACATAAAAAAAACTTCGGAATTTTAATCGATTAAATATGTAGGCCGAATTGAAAGGTGCGACAAACACTCAATATGGATTCATTTTTGGAATCTACGAAGCTGGAATCGTCGTCTTTTCTCCGATTGTCGGACGATTGGTAAAATTGAAACAAGGGTTTCATTTATTACTGGGTAATTCTAATTTTTTCCCTAGATACCACGAATATCTCCACAATTTTTGATTGAAAGTGGACTCTTTATTGCTGGCGGATGTTGTGTTTTGTTCGGGTATGATAATGATTAATAAAGAATGTTACTTATAAAACCGAACGATTTTAAATATCTCGAGAGAGTAACGAAATTACGAGAGCTTAAATTTGGTTATTTTAGATAGTCACTTTGTAAAATGAATACAATGAATAACAATTTTGTGGGAAAAATCATCCGGTTTTTGATTTACCGAATCAATATTTCTAAACATTTTACTTCACTTGCTTTCTTAACTTTTTATGAGGAAATTTGAAAATTAGCAATTAGCAAAATGCCGGAAATGAGACCGTGGTAAATAATTTTTAAAAAATTATCAATTTGTACTTCTTCAATGTGAAAACTTCTGTAATTGATTAAATCGTTGTGAAAGATTCGATTCAAGCTCTCTTCAAATAATGATCGTAACAATCATAATAAATATCAACAGAAAATTCAAATTTCGCAGAATATATCGAATCCAATTGTGGTAGTTTTCTTCTTATTAACAATAATTGTTCGCACCTCAATTTTTATAGAGGGAAAATCAAAGATAATTTATGTATAATTTCAGATTTGTTCATGTTCATATCAATTTGCAATAAGTGAACAAAGCTTTTCGGCTTTATAAAACACGATTTGCTCATTTTTATCTTAAGAGATTATATTTAGTTCAATCTGTGATTCAATTTTTAATGCATTAGAAACTTCCACATGCGAAAGTAACTTAACTCTATTAGGTTCATGACAATGAACTTCATTTCAGTTAACGAAAGCAAATTTGCTTCCAGGTTATCTCATCTTTGTAAAATGAGAAACTAACATGTGGAAGCATTTCTTGTCAGGTAATACGGAGAAGACTTTACCATTATGATCTTCATTTATTTTTCATTTTCTCTATTTTTTCTTCATCTCTATTTTTTCAGCGCACTTCAATGGTCACCTCCTGGATTTACATTCGTTGCATCAGCGCTCGCTTTGAGAGGCATTGAATCGATTGGTGGCGCGTCCGTTTTCACCGCTTGCTACACAATTATCGCCGCCTATTTTCCGGAAAGAATCGCTCATTTATTTGTAAAATAAAATTTTCTTTTACTCTCATTTTTTAAAATTCTTAATATTTCACTTAAAGGCCACCTCTGAAATGTGCTTTGGAATAGGCATGATTGTGGGTCCTGCAGCTGGTGGACTTCTTTTTGAGGTAAGCGTTCGCCTTCTCATTCATAATTATCATTATTCCGTTTAATACTTTTTAAAGCTCGGAAACTTTTCTTTGCCGTTTTTCGTTGCTGGAGCTCTCACTTTACTCGGTGGAGTTTTAGCGCTTTGTGTGCTTCCTCAGTCAAGTAAGTGAAAAACTGTTTTATTGCTCTTAAACTTTTGTATATAAAAAAAATCTCTAAAAGCGTTCGAATAATTCGAAAATATGAATTCACAAAATGTGAAATTTTCTCTTCAAAAACTGATTGCAAAAAAAACTTAATTTCAACTTAGCGAAAAAATGTCAAATTTATAATTTAATAAATCATCAAAATTGCTCTGATTTAATCTCTTTTGCAATTTTAAATACAAAACACGTATCATGTATTTAATTTGTGATATAAATTCATTAGCTCAGATTCGCTCCAATTTTGAACAATATTTTATCTCAACTAAAAAAATGACACAAGATGCTACTAAGCTGAATTACGTTTGTATCACACAGAGCGCTTCGAAAAAACGGAAAGAACAAGTATTCTTACTTTAATGTCGAATTTCAGTATCACATTGAATGTGCTCATCAGCGTGACTGCTTTTTTCATTATCGGCTTCAACGATGCCACTCTCGAACATCACATAAGACAGGTAAGTAACAAGTTTTTAACATTTTAAAATTAGTTTTCATCCTTGATTACGGCTTAGATTATTCGTTTACATTCATTAATCATCTCGATATCATTGATTTAATCGTTGATTTTTATATTTAGCACTTAATTTTCAAATCTCATTTAAATAACAAAATCCCTCATAATGATTCTTAATAAACAAAATAAATCAAACGCTTGTTTCGTTGATTGCAGATTAGTAAAGTGAATATTTACTTGCAGTTTACCATTTTGAAGCCATCAGTGATCGGTGGAATATTTTTGTTTTCAGGATTGCTCTATGCGTCCGGAAATCAATTTTGGGGTTATCTTGCAGACAAAATTAACAATTGTCACTGGGCTTGCATCGCAGGCTTTATCTTAGCTGCAATCGCATTCGCCTTATGTGGACCAGCTTATGGATTACCTTTAGAGCCGTGAGTCTTTCGAAACGTGTAGAAATATTCATTTGAGGCTTGTTTACAGAAATATTTGGTTAGTGCTTTTAGCGCAGGGCTCATTTGGAATGGCGACTGGCGGACAACTTGTTGGAAGCTTCACTGAAGGCTTAAAAGAAACTGTGTAAGAAATTGAACTAAGAGATTTTTTTTCAGCGTAATTGAAAGATTTTCTCTTGTCCAGGAAAAGAGGTTTTCCCGAAAACATTAGCACTTATGCAATGATTTCAGCGTTGTTTTCATCAGGATTCTCTACAGGGTAATCGATTGCTTTTCTTATTTTTAAAAAATATTTTTTTTTGTGAATAAAGAGGTGCACTTGGACCCGTATTTGGAGGCTTTCTCGTCGAACATTACGGCTACAGAAAAGCTTGTTATGGAATAATTGTTTTAGAACTGATTATGGTAATTAAATTTCCATTATAAAATGAACTTACATAATCGATTGCAGATAATTATAATTCTTGTCTGGAATCTGGTGAAAAGAAACTCGCAAAATGGAAGGCTTCGATTGAATCCGTATTCGCTTTCTCTGAAATCGATCGATAGAGAATCGGGAGTATGGAATGACTGGCAAAATAAAGCGTCAATCTCAGGATTAAGCATTGTTCGAAGAAATTTAATGTAAAATGTGAAATAAATTGCTTGATTTAACTTGTGATAATTTTTTTTTCTCTTGGTAATAATAATAATAATAATAAATAAACAACTTCATTATCAAGTACATAATTTTGTCTTCAAACTCAACAGTGTTAAAAATTTCAGACTTCACTTTGAGCCCATTGTATTTACATTTAATTCCATGGTTATAGACAACAGAAAGAATTTGTTGAGTCAAAAACAGATATCAAGTGAATAAATTATTCGCATTGTGCTCAGTAGGTTAGTAAGTTTTTTTATTCGTTTTCAATACATCCTTGCATTCAAGTAGACAGAACTATCAAATCTTCTAGTAAGAAGCAAAATGATTTTATTCTAGTTGCGCTTGAATAAGTTAAAGAAGTTTTTTTATTTCTATGATTTATTTGAAAATTTTGTTTCATCTTTTTCACTTAATTTTTTTACACAATGAATTCGCATTTTATCAATTAACAAGTCAAACAATAGGAAGAATTCAATTCCCGAACTTTCAAATGAAACTTAAAAAGAAGAGTTTAAGAAATAAAAAAATCTTTACAACAATGTTTCAGTTTTTAAAACAAATTTTGCTTATCATTGTGAACTTGAAATAAAAAAGTTTTTATAATCTTTCGTGACCTTTTAAGATCGCTTTAAAAAAATAATTTTTTAAACGAGAATAGAATAATTGACCATAATGATAAAAAGCAGGTGATAAACGCTCTTCACAGCGCTTAAATAAGACTTTTCAACGCATCAACAAGAGAAATAATTTTTCTTTTCTGAGCTTGATCATTGCTGTTGATCATTGAGATGATCATCGCAGAGTAAAACAGTTTTATGAAAAATTTCGCCAGTAAATGTAAAGTTAAAAGTGTGTATGTTAAAGAAAAACTTTCAAAGAAAAGCAAATAATGTCAACATTCAAATGAATAAGAAGAGAAAACCTTTTGAAATGAAGAACAAAAATTTTTTTCTTCTTTCTATTTAAATTCAATAAAATTTTAGCAAAATCAGCTATTCAGTAATTTTAAAAAACGTTCGACTCTCTGTATAATTATTTCAATTCGTGATAAAATTTAATTCAAAAAGAATAGCTTCTGCTTTAAAGTCAAAAATTTTATTATTAGCAAATTAATTGATTTATTCACTTTTTGCAAACAAAGCGAAAATATGAAACAGTTTTAATCGCTTTCAGCGAATAAAAAGTAAGAAACTCAAGCCAAAAAACTCACTTTTAACACGTGAATTTTACGTAATTGATTTTTTCATTTAACATTTATTGTCATGAAAAGAATCTCACAACCTTTTAACGCAAATTGTAGTTTTATTAGTTTGATGAGTGAACAATTAATGTTATCAATGAAATGTTGGTATAAATTTGAGAAAATTGCTGCCCATTAAGTAAACATTTTGAGTCAGCAGCGATCGATTGTTTTACCAAAACAATGAGCGAATCTCACAATCTTTCTGTGTTTGTAATTTCAAGTGATGAAAAAGATGAAAATTCAGTGAGAATTAATTCAAATGAGAATGGCAATGGAGAAACACAAATTAAGAAAATTGAAAAACTTAATGAAAATGAAGAAATTATCTCTGTAAAAAAACGTTTTCTAATTGGTGCTCTACTCGGTTTTGGCTATTTTTGCATAGGATCTTCTTATTCACTTATCGCACCCTTTTACCCGAAAGAGGTATCTCAAATTTTCTATCGGCGAGATTAAACAAAAAATTTAATTTAGGCCGAAAGCAAAGGTGTGACACCGACTCAGTATGGATTTGTTTTTGCTGTTTATGAATTGCTTTGTTTTCTATTTTGTCCAATTGTTGGTAAAATGGCAAGTTTCCGAAAAAATTAATTTGCGATATTAACTCGACTACTTTCATCGTTCTTAGATACCTCATTTGACACCAAAATTTTTCATTCTCATTGGACTTTTCATAGCAGGATATACATACGCTTTGTTCGGGTAAATATGAAGCAAATACTCTCATTCGTCAATGTGTATAAAAATGATTATTCAACAATTTTAACAGTTTGTTGAGGTGGTCTCCTCCTGGAAACATGTTCGTAGCTCTTTCTTTCATTATAAGATCAATTACTGCAATTGGAGGTGCAGCGTTTTCTACAGGAGGTTACACATCAGTTGCTGTTTACTTTCCTTCTCATATGGCGCAGATGATTGTAAGTTTCTATTCGGGAGAAATGATCTATCGTCAAAATTCTCATCTAGGGTACTGTTGAAATGTCTCTTGGTTTCGGAATGATTGCAGGTCCAGCTATCGGAGGAGTTTTGTACCAGGTAATAACTTGTACAGAGTTAACAGTAAAAAAACTTCTTCAATGCAAAATGTTAACTTTTTCTATCTTATTGTTAAATCATTTCTTTTATATTTCAGGTTGGAGGTTTTAATTTGCCTTTTTTCGTCATGGGAACGGTAACAACTTTGGCAATCATTCCATTGTATTTTCTTCTTCCAGAAAAGAGTGAGTCTCAAAAATTTGTTCTTTGAACGTAAATAAACAATTGAATTCTAGGGAATACGACTCAAAGCCAAAAAGAAGGAGTAATTCGACTTTTATCAAATTTTCCCATAATGCTTAATTTGACGATAAACATTGTTTGCTGTGTTTTGTTTGGCTTTAATGAAGCAACACTTGAACATCATATAAGATCGGTTAGTAAATTTTTAATGCTATTTTCAACTTTTGATAATATTGGTAAATTTTTAAATACCTCTTATAAATGAGATTAAATGTATGAATTTATCTTGAGAATTTTTTTTTCTATTGAAAAATCCATCAACACTTCATTTTCACTTAAACTTCGAAAACTTTTTTTATGAGTGACTTACGAAATTCAATTTGTTAGATTGATAGAGAATTTCCTTTACATACTTAAAATTCGCAATAGTGAATATTGCAAGCAGTAATCAGATTCATTTTATTTCAGAATTTAGGAACACATAATTAAAATATTAAATTTTTTCATTTAATTTTTCAACTCTTTTAGTTTACAAATTTGACTTCATCTCAAACTGGTGCGATTTTTCTCGCTTGCGGACTTTTTTACGCAACATCAACACAAGTTTGGGGCAATGTTGCTGATAAAATGAGAAATCCTCAAATATTGTGCTTAATCGGATTCATATTGAGCATCGTCAGTTTTTCGCTCACTGGACCAATTTATGGCATTCCTTTGAAACCGTAAGTTCAACGATAAGTCGATTTTAAAAAATTATTTCAAACTTTTCAACATTCAGAAACATTTGGCTAATAGTTGCCGCACAGATAATGTTTGGCGTAGCAATGGGTGGCCAAATTGTTGGTAGTTTTGCAGCTGGATTACGAGAGGTTGCGTAAGTAAAGTTAACTGCACTAAACACATTTCAAAGTGAAATTCTTATCATCGTATGGATTCAATTACAATTAGAAATGTAGAAATCGATTACAGATCTAAAAATGTTCTCTTCTCTCTTAGTCCTTATATTTTTATGATTTTTAACTTTACGAATCTTTTATGAAAATTTGACATAAGAGGCATAGTTTATCGTTAGAAGGAATCTGAACGGTAGTAATAAATCGCATTTTTTCCATTAAAATTTACACACTTTACAACTTAATTATCAAAAAAAGTCGAGAAACAGTTCGAAATTCTTTTTGCTTTGAAAATAATTATTTTAGAAATACTCTCAACAATCAAATTTTATTGTCGATGTTTATTTTAACTCTTTTCCTCTCTTTTTTTATTAATTTTCAGCGAAAGTTCGCTGCCAAAAGGCTTGGGCACATCAGCGCTAGTATCCAGCGTGTACGCGGCCTCTTTTTCCTTGGGGTTCGTATATTTTGTTTTCTCACCTTGTAATCGCTGCTGTTTTATTACTCGATCATAATTTTTGTTTCATATTATGAGGTGATCTACATTTAGTTTTATTGAAGCGGCATTAAACATCATTTTTCGACCATCGTTAATTGTGTTTATTGAAGAACGATCTAGAAAAAAATGTTTTCTTAAGTTCAAATTTATTTTTAGAACATCGATTGGACCTGCGTTTGGAGGAATTATGATCGATCACATTGGTTATCGAAAAGCTTGTATACCAATTGTTGGCATTCAAGTGGTTTTGGTAATTAAAAAAAAAATAATTAAAATTTAAATTCACTCGATAATTTTTTTTTTCTTTTCTTTTAGGTTATTGTAATTATTTTATTCAATATTTTTAGAACTAAACCTAAAAATGAAAATGGAAAAGAGCTTCAAGAATAAAAAGATCAATTTTTATTTAATTGAATTAAATATATGATTTTTGCCCCTTCTGAAAAGACGATTGATGATTTAAAATAAATTTTTTTAATTGTTCAATTTAAATTCATTACAAATTGAGTTTATCTCTTGTCGGAAAAGAACGCGAGCTAATGCGACTTACGAGTAGACACTAAACAAATGACTTACAATGGAATTACTTTACTCCTTCGTAAACGAGGAAAATTGCATAAAAGAATTTAAATGTACGTAAATTTATTTAAATGGATAAGCAACAAGATGATTAAACTATTAAACTTGTACGGTTACAAAAAATTGCTTATCTTATCGATAATTTTAGTAGTGAAATAAAACAATTGCGAGTGGAGAAAAATAAACTTTTTTTGCATTGACTGTACATAAAATTGATGATAGTGGACTGACATTAACAAGAGGTTTCGGAAAATTCCGATTCCGAAAATAACTGAGATAGTCGCACATGCCTCCGATTAACAAGAAATTACAAACTATTACCTTATCATCACAGAACTGGATCAAGAACTTTTTTATTCTATATGCTGACAAAATTATGTTTTGTTTCATCATTCATGTTTTCTCAAAAATATTTTTTTCAAATCTTAAGTAATTGAAAAAAAATTAAGTTAAAAATTTGCTTAAAATTAAGAATTTTCAGTAAAAGCCTAGCACACAGAAATCAAAGAGCATTCAGTCAAACCTTTTGATTTCACAGTTGACGGTGCCAAACAAAAGTTATATCAAAATGTAAAGATAGTCAAATTCCAGAAGATGATTCCTATTGATTTTTGTTTTCTTAAAATTTCTTTTGACGACTTCGGATAAGTGAGGTGTTGGATTACAGTGGTTTGATTGTGCAAGTTTTAAAAAACTTTACTAATTATAAGGTAACAGTGCAAGATTCAAGAATTTTTTTAATCATTTATCTGCAACAAAATTGTTTTCTGTTGAATCGCATCTCTTTTTAACATTCTTATGAAGGTGCTGGTAAAAGCTTTCGTAAAAAAAGTTGGCTGGAATATTCGCTAGAAACATCAAATAAAATTTTGGCAATGCACCTGAATGCATTTTAGGTGGAATAGAATGAATGCGGTAGTTGCGCAAAGAAACAATTAATTTGTTTATTGCACTCGCGAAACTATGTCGCTCATCAAAAAAGGTGTTAAAACGATCGCGAAGCTTCTTCGTGATCTTCCATCTTTTTTCATTTTTTAAATAAGAAAAATAGATAAAATTCTAGGAATAAGATGATTGTGATAAGAACCTCTTCTAGCAACATTTGATAATTCCTAGAAAAAAAAAATTAAACCAGTTCATCGTTGTTAGTTTGATCTGTTTTTGATTAATGTTCGATTTTAATTAATAACAAGGAGAAAGAGAGAGATAAAAGTTTATTGGCATCTGCCGGCAACGATTTACTTTATCTTTATTTAATTTACAATTTCATTTCGTTTCACTTTGACGCTTTTATCAGCACAAACAATGTGATCGAATGTAATCGACGCAGTATTCACTTTTTTATAGGATTTTCGTCCCCACTTACGCTTCGAAAGCATTGTTCGAGATCGTTGCTGCATCTTAAAAATTTAACACTTTTTCTCGTAATTTTTTTTCATCTTTCGAGAAGTTAAGTAGCTAATCTAATTATCCTCGAGTCGGTTCACGCCAAAAAAGTGATTAATAAGCATAAGCGGCTGAATAATTTTCTGATGATACCTTATTTTCTAAGTTATAAATTAAATAAAAAATAAAAAATAAAAAAAATGAAAAACATCTTCACACGATAATAGCGGCCAGAGTCTAAGCAATAACCTAAATTTTCACTTTCATTTGTCCATTAAAAATTGTTTTTTGGACTTTTTTAGATATGTTAAGATTTGCCACTATATAAAACTTCGAACTCAGCTTTGTTCTTTTTTTTGAAAATTTACTGTGCTTCTAGTAACTAATTAAGAAATGTTTTCAGTTATTACTAAGGTTGGCGCTTTGAATTTAACTTTCTTATGTGCAAATTTAAGATTTCGAAATGATCAAAATTTTAAGTAAAATAAAATATTCGATTTCTAAAACGAAAAAACGCCTCAATGGATTAAAAGCTTTTCAACATGATCATTAATTGATCTTTCGGTAAATATGATTGTTTTATGATCGTATAGTTTTCTTGAAATTTCGCTTAGTTTTTAATTTAAAAATAAAATTGTTTTTGAGTTAAACTAAAGATAAAAGTTATCTACATACCTCGAGAATTCATTTAAATAAATTTGTTTTAGTTAAGATGATTTTTTGTAGCTCTTCAACTAAAGTAATTCTTACACAATTTACGCTATTCGCTCAAATTTCACTTTCATTGGTGATGAATATAAAAAACTTAAATGGTGCAATTACGCTAAAATTTGCACACTTTTTCTCCTCTTCTCTTAAATGATCCTAAAATGAGGACATTTGCTATAAATAGCAACTCATATAAAGTTTTTTTTATTTAAGATTTGTTTAAATTTAGCTATTGATGAGGCTTCGAATGTTTGACCTCAAATTATTTCAAAAGATTTATTTAATTTTAAAATTATTTTTAAATACATTAGAAAAAGTTGATAAAATTTAAAAAAAAAATTTTCACAAATTTTTTTGAATGAAATTAAAAAAATATTCTAAGCAAACTCTGTAATGAAGTCGGATGAAACTTTCTTGTACAAATTCTTCCAATTTCGTGAATTAAAGATTATTTTAAACTATTTTTTAGGGTCCGAAAATAAGATTTTATCCAAAATGAGATTCTAAAATATTTTTTTGTTCAATTTATATTTTAGGCTAGTGAAATAAAATTTAATTTTACACTTTTAAATGATTAATTTATTTATAAAGTTGCTTTTTAAAATTTAAACTAAAGAAGCATTCTGTGTTTTAAAATTAGTTTTCATGCAAACATATTTTCAGCTCTTTAATTTTAAATTTAAATTATAAAATGAAGTTCTCAACAATCGCTAAGATGAAATGAAGTCGGTCGAAATAGAGTAAACGGGACCCTCTCAAAATTTTTCGAAAGGTGCCTTATAAGAGGTAATTTGATGCGCAGAGTTCATTTTTGAAAATTTTAGATGCCGCAAACCAACTGTTCTTGACTAATAGGCCAAAGTTCTACACATTCCAAAATGCATCTTCGACCTAATTTTGTTTCGATATTATTTTAAATCTTTAAATGTACTACCTAGATAAAAATTATTTGATTTGTAGGATCTTTTCCTTCAATTTGAAACATAAATCGTCTTTTTACCCCCTTTTCATTCTTAAGTAATCGTAAATTACACTATGCGCGTTTTATAAAAATCAGGCAATTAGAACGAGGAAATACGTTTACTCTATGTTAATTTTTTATCGAATACTAAAGCCGACACAAAAAAGTATTCAACTTCGTAAATGATCTATTACTGCTGATATACTTTTTACTGTCGAAAGTAGTACACTTGTTGTAACAAAAATTGGCTACGCTGCTTTTTGTTTATAAACAAAGAGTGAGGAATTCGCACAAATTACTTTTCAAAATATAAAATAATAATAATTTGATTCATTTTCAATAGTGCTGCGAGCGACGTTTCTAATCAGCGACAATCCAAATCGAATGCTGTTTGAAAGTGAGAGGAGGCGTTTGAAATCAAAATTCGGTGAGCTACGCAATCGATATAAGCACGGGATTTAAAGTAATTATTATTTGACCCATTTTTCGTCTGTTTACAAAAAAAAACTGCGTTAAGATAGTTCTACAAGTGTAAGTACCTTTACATAGTTTTCCGAGGATTCTTAAAGATTGATTCGAACAACACTTCCCAATACTAAATGAACAAAAATAATAATTATCAAGAAGCAGAAAAAGTGGCTAAGGAAGGAGAAATAATTAAAAATCAAATCGATATACAGCAATTGAATACTTTTATGTAAAAAGGAGCTATCGGCTTTCGTTAAATAAATCTTGAGCTTAAATTTTGATCAATATTTGTTTCATGATGTGTTATCCT
>NCKU01000797.1:0-33381 GCA_003675995.1 Dinothrombium tinctorium | reverse complement strand
AGAACCGATGTTTTGGTTAAATGCATTTGAAACTTGGTTAATAGTTTTTGAAACTCTCAACGTAAGCGCCCCCTTCTAATCAATTATTGAGAACGATTCAGGCCTAAACAAATTAAAGTCCGAACTCTTTGTGCATTTAGCAGGAAAAAGTCCAAAACAGCATTGGGGATGAAAAAAGCCAAATTTAAAACTAAAAAACATTATTAAAACAGTTCTAAAACGAATTCTTTAGTGAAAAATTTTATTGACGAGACATTTTTAAACCAGTAAAGGGTTCAGATTTTCGTCATCACCGTACTTAGCTCCGGCTGATTTTGCGCTTTTTTGGTTAAACAAAGGATAGCATCAGTGAAGCAGCGGTCTTTTCCTTTTTACCGACGGCTGAAAGCATTGCAAAACTTTAACTTAATTTTCGCTTCAATCAAAACTTTTGATGCGCAGCAATATTATTGTGAAATAATTTGAAGGCCTTTCGCATTATTTAAAATAAAAAATAAGACAAATGTTTACAGTTTTAATCTTGTTGCATTGAGATTGCATCATAAGCTTAGGAAAGATAGAGAGGCTGAATAAAGTGCTGAAAAGGTACAAAGAGCTGCTTTGCTGCTGAAACTACCTGCCAAACGTGACGCATAAGCAGGATTGAACCATGAAAGCTCATTGACTGCAGTGAAAACGCTGCGTTTTCAAAACGCACTCCAAACAATGATCGCTTTTCTCGTTGTTTTCGCAATAGTCGCTCTTACTTTTATGTAAGATAATTTTCAATTTATTGACGAACGCATTTTATAAAGCTTTTTTCTCGAAGACACTACAGGAAAAAGTTCAACGTGTGGAAAGCGCAAAATGTTCGCGGACCAACACCCATTCCGATTTTTGGTAATTTTGCGGATTCACTTTTTAAACCGATGCAATTCGTCGATATGGAACGAGCCAATAAATACGGTCGCATTTACGGGTAAGTTTATCGGTTTGAATTTTAATTTTTCTATTGAAAACGAAAAATATTTGCAGAGTTTACGACGGAACAGTTCCATCTCTTGTCGTTTCCGATCCTGACTTGCTGAAACAAGTGTTGGTGAAGAATTTCAATCTGTTTCCTAATCGCCGACCATTCGAAGTCAACGATCCAATCGCAGAAAGAGCACTCGATTTGCTTCGAGACGAAGAATGGAAAAGGATTCGATCAATTGTCACTCCAACATTTTCGAGTGGCAAGATTCGAAGAATGAAACCATTAATTATGCAATGCGTTCAAAATACACTTCATTATTTGGATGAAGTTGCTGCGCGCAATGAACATCTAAATTTGAAATCATTTTGGGATCAGTTTACTCTGTCAGTGATTGCCAAATGCTGTTTCGCTTTGAATGTTAATTTTCACAAACATCCTGACAAAGAATTTATAAAGCATGTTTCCAGCATTATTTCTTTACCGCTGATTCCGATCTTGTGTCTATTTTTGTTACCGGAAAAGATGATGAAAATGTTCAAGATAAGAGTCATTTCGAGCGAAACGATAATTTACTTTCGATCTTTGGTTTTGCACATTTTAAATGAACGAAATGGAAAGAAAGAAAATTACAACGACTTTTTAGAGCTGTTGATCGAAGCGGAACATGAAGTTAAACGCGACAACTTGAAGCATAAGAGCTTAACGGAAAATGAATTGGTAGCTCAATGTATCTTATTCTTCGCCGCTGGATACGAAACAACAGCTACACTTTTGCAATTTGCTTGTTACACACTTGCTGTATTTCCTGACATTCAACAAAAGCTATTCGAAGAGATTTCGAGCGAATCATTCGAACAAGAGATCGACTATGACCGCCTAAACGAATTGCAATATTTGGATGCCTTTATTAATGAAACTCTTCGCAAGTATCCACCTGCCGTTCGTATTGAGAGAGAAGCTAAAGAAGAGGTGAACTTAATTGATTATGGAATTAAAATGCCGGCAAAATCCATTGTTACAATTCCTATCTACGCAATTCATCATGACAACGAATTCTTTGAAGATGCTGAAAAGTTTGTACCCGAAAGATTTTTGCCAGAGAATCGTGATAAAATTAAAGCCTACACTTATCTTCCTTTTGGTGGAGGACAGAGAATTTGTGCAGCGATGAGATTCGCATTGATCGAAGCAAAGCTCGCGCTCTACTATGTCGTGAAAAATTTCCGCTTTGAAAAATGTAAATACACAGCATTTCCTCCCGTTTTCAAAAATTCTCCTCTCATTCTAAAAAGTGATCTGATTGTTTCTATTTTTAAACGATGATCGCTTTATTCTCTTCTCTTCTTACTGTGATTATTTCAAATAAAACGTTTAAACTTTAATAACTTGCCTATTAACAGGTAACATAATAAGGAATGTTTTTTGATAATTTTTTTAATTTAAAACAATTTTAGCTGCGAAACATCTTTACGTCTTTTACCTATCACCAGCATGTTCAGTGAAAACATTCTTTCACCCTCTGTTTGCGCTTTGAACACTCAATAGCATTTTTAATCCTTTTCGATCAACGATCATTTTACATTTAAATTTGAGATCCATCCTCAGTTTTAGTTCCATCTTCATCATCTGACGCTTGTCCAGTAGCTGCACCTATCGATTCGTAATATTTTTGAACACAAACATTCCAATTAACAACATCAGCGATTGGTTTAGATTCTTCCAAATTCGACTCGAGACCAACTGAAGTGCCATAAGTATGCGATGTCTGTCCCGTCATTCGCGAAACTCGGGATGCTCTCGAGGCCCGCCGATTTAACCATTGCTTTGCTGCCATTGCACTCAACCTTTGATCATTTAAGTGACCAAATGCTTGCTTCGCGATTTTCATGTTTCTCTCTTTTTTATCCTCTGTTAATAATTAAAATTCACTCATATTACAATTGTTTTGTAACCAAGAACTTACTGTAATATTTGACGATTCTTTCACCCAACTTAATCGGAAGTCCTAGAAATAAGTTAATAGGCGACGGTGTTGACAATGTTCTGTTCATGTTGCGAATCAATTTTGCGCGTCCGAATTTCCATTCTATGTCCGATTGAGCTTCGATGCGCTGGTAGGTGTTGGACATCATTGCGATCAAAAGATTGACTAACACTACAACAGTGACCATCATATATATTCCGAAAATCAATTTCATAATTGTTTTTGAGTACGATGGACTAAGATGCATTGGTGGCATGTTGTCAGGCTCAACAAGACCGAAAATGGCGAAAAACAACATTTCGAAAGATTTTGTAGGTTCGATAAATTCTTGACCTAAAATAGGTAAAGTCGAGTTGAAATCATCAGGAGATGCGTAGACAGGATGGTAAATAGCACAGATATGTAGCGTGAAGCCAGTCATAAAGATTGACAGAATTGAAAGAAAGAGAAGAAGATCGCGAATAAGCTCCTGAATGATTACACCCCAAGGGCCAAACAATGGATGAAAAGTAAGAAAATTTAAGAACTCGACAAATGATAGAAGCATACAAACTGCAAGTAATTGATTTCTACCGTACAGAAGGTCTAGTTTGCTAATATGATCCATTGGATTATAAATCAGCAAATCTAAAATGAGCGTCAATAAATGAACAAACAATGCGACGAAGCCGATGAAAATAATGCACATCTTAATGCCGCCGAGTCCAGAACGATCGGTTGGGTTTGTCAAATCAGAGACCAACATTCCTATCATCCAAATCAAGAGAACGATTTCATTCCATAGAGGAAACCAATCGTATTCATAGAGAGGTACTCTCGGAAAGACAGTGGTGTAGGTGAGTAATGCGATGAAGAATATGTGCGAAGTTAAATAAGACATGAACTTTATGATAGGAATGCGATGATAGCGATGGCCGATTGGACATGAAAATATAATCCAAATAATTGGACATAAGACAAAAGTGAAGAATAAAACGGCAAATCGAAATCCTGACCATTTCAGATTTCCCATCCAAACGTCGGACAAATATTTTTGAACAGCATGTTGCGAAACAACGTCCTTCCTCTCCAACTCTATTAAAACATCTAAAAATTCGCTGTTCTTATGATCCAAAGCCCGAAGAAGAGCTCCAGCGTTGTAAGTGGTGGCTGCTATTGAAAGCAAATCAATCGCAATTTGGTCGGAGTACTCTTTAGCCGCCTCTAAATCTCGAGTTCTCTCTTTTTCGCGGAGCGCCAAGTTCTCGTATTGCTTCGCTAGTTTTACAGCAGTGTCGATTGGAGCTTCTGATACGAGAATAAATTCTTGAATCGGCTTATTGTCATGGTTTTTCGAACATGTCATCAAATCCATCAGGAACTGCAAACAAACTTTGTGATCATGTTCAAGACGCTTGTCGAATACCTGTTTATCTTCCATCAACTGCAAAGAATCGTGTTCTTTTTTCAGCAAGTAGCTGAGCACTTCAAAGTGACCTGCGGCAGCAGCTGCACATAGCGGGATTCTTTCATCTTTAGTCGTTGCTGTTGGATCAGCACCAGAATCTTAAAAGCAATTCAATTCTTGAGTTCAGGCTGATTCATACCAAGCATGGTTACCTGTTAATAACTGAACAACATCCAAATAGCCATGCTTTGCTGCATGGTGCAGAGGAGTCCATCCTTTCTGAAACACAGAGCAAAGTTCGATATTGTGAAACAGTGAAATGCCAAACCTTATCTTGAGCATTTATCTCCGCCCCTTGTCCTAGTAATAAACCCACCATGCTGTGGTGTCCATGAGCTGCAGCTAAATGAACGCAAGTTCGTCCTTGTCTATCAGTTTTAAACAGAGAGTCAGCAGATCTGCTTATTAATAATCCAGCGACAAGCATATGGCCACCTTGAGCAGCTAAATGTAAGGGAATCGTTCCCTTTATAGAAACTTTTTTGCTTATTTGTTAACTACTAGGAATTCATTTACATGAACATGAGTGGGAGCATCAACTTGCACACCAGGACTATTCATCAGTAGACGAACTACTCCTTCATGTCCATTTTGTGCGGCTAAATGCAATGGGCTTATTCCATACTTAAAGATGCAAAAATGAATTAAAGAAAATATTTAAGTTTGCATACATCTCCGCTTGGATCTTTTAATGACCGCTCGCTTTTGATGCCAGCAGGAACTTGAGTCAACATCTCGCTAACAAAATCAACTTGTCCAAAACTAGCAGCAACATGAAGCGCTGTTAAACCATTTTTACGAGAACAGATCTTCCAGTCGACCGCTCCTTTTAGCGCGAGCAGTACTCTAACGTGGCCATGTTTTGCCGCAAGATGCAAAGGAGTGTAGCCTTCCTGAAAGCATCGAATGATTTGATTGCAAGGTTTACACCTAAAGTTACCATATTCTCATCTGATGCACGTGCTCCAGTTTGTAAAAGCAATCTCACAACTTTTACATGGCCACCTTCTGCAGCCAGGTGTAGAGCAGTAGATCCTGTTTTCTATTAACGACAATTTCGAACAAAAATCCGACAAAAATTAACTGAAGTTAACCTTTATTCTCGCTGTTTTAACTGCCTCCTGATTGAATTTCATTAGCTCCTTCAAAACAGCCACACTTCCTTTCAAAGCAGCAATGTGGGCACAGGTATACCCATTTTTGTTTGCTACCGAAACCAATTCGGGTTTGTGTTGAAGAAACAATTTTAAAACTTCTGGATGATTGCTTTGAGCAGCTAAATGCAATGGTGTTTGCGATTGCTAAAGGTGAGATAATAAAATCCAATTGTTGCTCATTTGGATCGCTTACATTGTCTGTGGCATTGATATCAGCCTTCATTTGAAGCAAACTGTTGCAAACTTCGAGTTGCCCATGTTCAGCTGCCAAATGAAGCGGCGTTTGTTTATTCTAAACAAATCAACAACATTTAAAAAAAATTCAATTTTTTAATTTAAGAATTATACCAGCGTCATTGCGTCAATCAAAGCTCCATGCTTTAGAACCAAGTTCTTAACCATTTCGTTAAATCCCATTTTAGCTGCGAGGTGCAACGGAGTCATTCCAGTTTTGTTTCTTACGTTAACAAAAGCGTTGTTTTCTAATAACATATCGCAAACATCCTCATGACCTAATTCAGCAGCCAGATGCAACCCTGCCCTTCCTCTCTGGAAAAAGCAACGTTAATTCTTGAGCAAAAATCATTTGTTGTGCACCTCATCGAAAACGTCAACTCTTGCATTTTGCGTCATCAAAATCTTAATAATTTCTGGGTGTCCATAATAACAAGCGTAAAGTAAAGGTGACCATCCACTCTGCGGATTATTTCAGTGAGAAACTTTCACAAAAATCTCGAATATTTTACCCGCGCGGGTTGATTACAAGCAACAACTGCTTCTAGCGGCGGAAGATTTCCAATGATTTCATTTAAGACATTCGTGTTTCCAGATTTTGAACAATAATGAATTACAGTTTCATTTGTCTAATTAATGCAAGAAAAAAGTTTTCAGGAATTCACGAAGGCTTGGAAAGGAATGAAAACCTCTGTGGTGCCTAAGCTGACATCTCCTTCCGTTTGCAACAAAAGTCTCATAATATCTCTGTCTTCGTTTGCATAGTGAGTTTTTTTAGGATCGATATTAGCCGCGTAGTGAACACTACTTTCTCCGATCTACAATTAAATTGATTGAATGCTCAGCTAAAATCAGCTAAAATGACTTACTTCATTTTGCTGATTTACCAAACTGATAGCGAACTCTCTCGAATTGTGATCGATCACATAAAGAAGCAATTGTTGTGCGATATGAAAATGACATTCTTTAACCACAACTTGCATAACATTTTCCCCTTTCTTGTTGCGAAGACTGGGATCAGCTCCTTCTTGCAATAATAGCAGAAACGTTTCTAAATTCCCGAAACGACCACAATAGTGCAAAGGTGTTTCACCTGCCTTTATGGAAATTAAGCTACAAAACCAATCATTAAATGAGAGTCGATTGAACAACCTCTTGAGCGGCATTCACATTTGCTCCACTTTTGATCAGCAATTCTGCACAGGATTTACTGTCAGGGATTTTAGCTGCAAAATGTAATGGTGTTTCTCCACTAGCACCGGCTTTTATCGATACAGAAGCACCATATCCAAGCAATGTTTCGACAACTTCTTCTTGACTCGCCTGAACAGCTAAGTGAAGCGCCGTCAGCCCTTCCTGAACAAAATCATAAATCGCTTTTTCAAAACCAACAACTTACATTAGTTCTTATATCAATAGGTTCACCTTTCTGAAGAGCGTTTTTGATTACATCTACCTGACCTGACATTGCAGCCATGTGTATCGCTTTCGCTCCTGACTACGAGAACTCATTAGTCAAATTTAAATAAAGTATTACCTAACTTTATTTGGCATATGCAAAGGTACTCCTTTTCTCATGAATGCTAATGCAGTCGCTGCGTGTCCTGATCTCGCTGCTATGTGCATCAAAGTACTTCCATCCTAAAACGATTTTAATGTTAACACAGATTTCTTTACCGATGAATAGAGATTTCTTTTTTGGTGATAAAAAGGCGCATTTTTCAGCCTGATTTCGGCTCAAAATATAGTTTTTTGCCCAAACTTCGAATTTTTGCTGTGACAAACGAGTTAGTTGTTTAAAATTTAAGTTTTCGCATGAGACCATGCTAATTGTGTGTTAGAATGCCATTAAATGCAATGAATTAAATTGTTTTTATGTAAAAATTGCTACTCACTTTTCTTTTAACGTAACATTGAATATGAATTTTCGTCTAATTTTTGTTTCTCTGATCAATTGAAAATTTTAATATAAACTTTAAATTTCATTTGATTAAGTTTAAAAAAAACTGTTTTGAGCATGCTAATATAAACTGATTGATAGCTTTCAAATTTATTTTATAACTACAGATAAAAAGTATGATGAAATATTTTTTAAATAATCAAGAATTGATAAAAAATAAACCCTTTGATGATAAATGTGTAAATCGACTAAATTAGTTAAACTCAAGTAAAAATACATAAAATAATTTCAAGTTGTTGAAAAAATCTTAAATAATATAAAATAAAAAGACATAATCTTTATGAATTTTGCATATTTTTACATAATTTTGCCCTGTTTTATAATTGTCACTTTGAAGTTTAAGTTAAATTGATGCCAAAATACAAAATTATGAAAAGAAAAACTACTTTTTCGGAAAAAAAAATTCGTAAATTAACAATTAATTATAATATTATAGATTTATGATTTTAACCTTGTTCAATTTAAAAACGTACTTGGCTTTAAAAGTAATTTTCATCAAAAGCGTGTGACATCTTAATGGACTGGAAATCTGATAGCAACTGACAATTCCTGATTGGTAGATCAGCGCTTTGGGCCCGGGCTTATATGTGCATCAATTTCTAAATAATCTGGATACAAGTAATATTTTGAATGGAGCTACAAACCCGAACTATAAATGCATCTTTTTAAATACTGCGTTAACAAAAAGACCTCAGCGAAAGCCTATGAAGACTAGAATTTCGTGATCCGGTAGGTCTTAAACATATTAATTTAAGAGTAATATTTTGTAGTATTTACTATGATTGTCTTTATAGTAACTTATAAATAAGGAATTTATTTTTCTTAGTTTTTTTGAAATTTTCAATTAAATCTTTATGAGGCTGAACACAATTATTCTACTTGAATAAATTTGACTATCAATCAAAATTTTCATCTCATAATTTTCACACAATTTGTCAAACTTTTCTTCAGATATTTACATGCAAGTTTTCAATAAATTTTGTACGCTTATGTCCAATGAAATCTTTTCGCTTCACTTTAATGCAAAACAATAGACTAAAAGATTTTATCGGACAAGAGTGTGCATAAATTTGTAACGCTACTAATTAATGCTTTCTAAACATATTTGGATTTTTTCTTCAGCTGAAAAAAAATTGAATCGAAATGAATCAAGATAGAAATAATTTTTGTAAATGCTTAGAAAGTACTTTTAATACTTCTGAAGCAAAGAATTTCTATGCTTCATTAATGGCCATCATTAGATTAACGATCGCATATGGATAATCTGACATTTTGTTTCTATTAAATCAAAAATTAAAATTTTGACTTGTAGGCAAACTTTTCTTTTCTGTTTAACAATTTTAAAATCATATAATCGCGTATTCGGAAGCTTGATAACATTTTAAAATGTTTGTTAACATTGTTGTCACAACATTGTTAATTTTGGAAGCTAGTGAAACTTTTTATACAGTTTCGGACAAATTATTTGATTGTCATTTCAATGTGCATACTTTGAAAAAAGATTTTGACTGGCAAAAATCAAACCTTTGTGCGCTCAAAGATAGATGCTTTAAACTTTTCGGTTAGGATATCAACAATTCGTGTGTGTCCTTTTTCGGTTGCTAAATGAAGTGGCGTTCTGTCCTCATTGTCTTTAACATTAGGATCAGCACCTGCAGAGTAGAAAAATCTAACGAACGTTTCATCTCCCTCTTCCGCTACAATGTGCAGTGGTGTTTGACCGTCTTGCTGATTTCAAATAAAATATTAAAAAACACGTGAAGTTGAAAGCACTTGAATAGTTACATTTCTAACATTAACATCGCAACCAGCGTCGACCACTAATCGAAGCATATCCATGTCTCTCCTTCGCGTGGCAATATGCGCAACACTATCGGTAGTGCCTGGTTTCAGCGTTGCGACCTGTTCTTTTGCCAACGCGGTTAATAGTTCCCGACACACACCGTGATTTCCGGTTTCGACTGCGTAAAAAAGCGGAATGTTTCCATCCTACACTTGTCAAAAATTGAATTAAAGTCGGAGAAAAGCGTCATGTTACAAACCGTGTCAGGAATCAATCGTATTTCTTTTGGACTCGACCTTAGGATTAATTGCAATGGTACAACAGCTGCGCCCGTGGGTTTGCTTGCAATCACATGTATTGGTAGCTGATTTTTTGGCTATTTTCACGATTTGTATTAAAAAGCAACAATTGACAAAAGGCAACAACACATTCGAAACTTACTCCTCCTGCTATCAAAGGATCAGCTTTTCTTACAAGAAGTAGGCGAATGGTATCTTCTCTTGCGTGTGCACAAGCAAGATGCAAAGCTGTAATACCATCCTATATAATTTGTGGTTATCATTTTCGACAAAGGTAATTGGGAATGAAACTTACGACAGCTCTCGCATTTACATTGTATCCTATGTCTAACAGCTTGTCGATAATATTTAC
Organism: Dinothrombium tinctorium; assembly: GCA_003675995.1. Lineage (NCBI taxonomy): Eukaryota > Metazoa > Arthropoda > Arachnida > Trombidiformes > Trombidiidae > Dinothrombium > Dinothrombium tinctorium. The sequence continues at coordinate 23,210 of NCKU01000797.1, read as the reverse complement.
GCGATTCTCCTGAGCCGCAAACATCACTGGAGTCCAATTCATATCAGCGGTAAGACTTAAATCAAACTCGGATGCATCCACATATCTTAGCAGAGTATCTACAGCTAACCAGTCGCCCTTTTTGCAAAGCGTCAACAATCGTTGAGTTGGAGCTGGAATTTTTCGCTTCACTTCGCCTTCTTTCGATTCGGATGTGGTTTCACCCTCTTTGGTGCTTATTTCTGTAGTATCCTCTGCTCTCGTTGTTTCTGTTGTATTTTCGCTTTCTTTACTCTCTTCTCCTTCTTTGTCGGTGCTCTCTTTTATAGACTTCTCTTCACTTTCACTTGTTTCAACTATAATTTGCGGCTTATCCAACGGCTTTTTCGGATCGTCCTTTTCACTTTTCTGTTTCATATTTTTACTTTTTTCTATAATCTTACGTCTGATAATCTCTTTCGGATCATTATCCCTCTTCATGAATGGTCGCATGAACTTAAATGCCTTTGTTTGCGATGAACTGCTTTCGGATTTACTTTCGCTACTTTCATCTGGACTAAACTCGCCTTTCTTTTCCCTCTCCTCTTTCCGCGATTGTTCTCGTTTCTCCGCATCATCAACTGATGTATTCTCAACTTTCGGTAATGCTTTATCCTTTCCATTACCATTTTTATCGCGCTGATTTCCATTGATGTCGGAAACTATATTCGCATAAACATTCTTCGAAACCGGCGGTTTACGTCGCATAGGCGATGTCGGTGCTTTTCCATTAGGGGCGTCAGTTACCACATTTGTTAATTCATCACCGTTTTCGCTGATATGTAGCGCATCAAAATCCAATTCAGATTTTTGCACTTTTATATCTTCACCTGAAGATAGGTGCACCGTGACAGGCTCCACATCCTTACTTCGATCGCTCGCCTTAAGTAAGGCGTCCTTCGCCCCTTGCTTTATCTTATCCTTTGAGTCCAGCATACCTACACCATTCATCTTTTTCTGACCTTTACCATTTTCCACACCATTGCCACTGCCACTGCTACCCGATTTAGCATCACTTTCAGATTCATTTTGATTCAAATCAGCCTTGTTTTTACTATCTGAAACCGGTGGCATGCTGCAAATTATACGCACAACTTTTTATAAATAAAACAAATTATACGACACACTAGTAAGTAAACCGCAATGAGTGAGATGCGTGCATCAACGTATATGTGTGTGTATGAAAAGTGTGTTCCACGAAAATTAGTCGAAATTATGGACAAAAAATTGATTAGTGTTAAAAAGTCGTTATGGTTACGAATGGAGAGACAGTGAAACGTGATTTGGATTCGCTTTAATTGCCAACACGGTTTCCATTATTTTTCGCTGCTTAGCTTTTCGTGTTATGCATTACGCTTCTCTTTATTTTCCATTTACATTTAATTCAAGTAGTCAAAAGCGACCAAAAACAGAAATTTATTTTTCACTTCTTCGCAAGTTTAAGTGCTTAAATTCTTATAATAATAATAATAATAAGTTTAAAACTCTAAACTCTTTGAATTATAGTGTTCAAAATTATGAATAGCAAGAGCTTTGTTTCTCAACACAAATTAATTATAGATATGAAAACTAATTTTTGGAGCTTTATTTGTAAAAAATTGATTTTGATAAAACTTTGTTTTGTTCAAAATATAAGCTAAATAAATTCTAATTAAATGATTCGTCAAAAGTAAAAACTCTAAGAAAATTCATCCGCTAACTTCTAGTTAGAGTTTAAATACAGCATTTCGAACCTCCATAGCAAAATAGTAGCAAAACGCCCATTATTTGCGTTTCAATCGTTGATATGCATTGAACACGGGCACTTTAGTAATTACCTGACAACAAGATTGCACTTCAAATGGATTTTTGATTTTATCAACGATAAAAAAAAGAGAAAAAACGGAGCACGTATTGAGTTTCAGTGATGCTAACTGTTTCGTTCATTATATGTAACCAAAATTATTTATGAATAAATTAACATTTAAATTCATTGCAAGTAAAAAGCGTCTTTTCACACGAATAAATGATTTTTAACGAATGAATTTCGGAAATTATCTATTCAACTTGTGAATGAAGAAATCGTTTTCAGAAAATTAAAAAGTTTAAATTACAAGCGATTAATGAATATATTTTTGTTTATTTGTTTATATACAGTTTCATCTAAATTAATTTGCTATTTTTACCAACAAAAATACTTTGAGAAAAACATGTTTTGATTGGTAGAGATAACAAATTAATTTGAACGTTGCTGTATATTATTCCGAACTAACGTTAAAAATTAAATTTTGTCTTTTTAGTAAAGCAAAATTTAAAAACAATTTTAAACCAGTTGTTTTGTGAGCATCTGTAACTTTTGCCTCAATAGTTTAACTCAATACATTTGAAGTGTGACAGAAAATTTTTGAAAAATTCACATCTTATGGTAAACAACCATAAGATAAGTAATTTTGTCATAAATTTTTATTTGCAATTTACTTTTCATTCTATTGAGATGTTTCAAATTTAAAAATTCTAAAATGGTTTTTTGGTTTTGAATTAAGGGTTTTAGCTCGTTAAAACAGATGCACAATATTAGTCGATTAAAATTTGGAAAGATCAACGGGCGTGTGCTTTGATCAAGAACGAAATCAGACAATCAATCATTTTTGAAAAGAAATTTAATCATTTTCAGTCTTTTGATTTCCCGTTTCAATAAAAAACTCGACATATTTTTATAGAATTCAGTTGTCCTATTTTATCATTCTAACGAATCGATTGCTTAACTTCGATCGCGTATAAATTCACAAATTTCAATTACATGTTGCAGAAAACTAAAGCGAATGATTTTGATTCGAAAATTTTTTTCTGTTTTCGCAGTGAGTCTTTCACATTAAACCATTAATATGTTTTAAATTTACTACTTGAATGTTGTGAGTTTTATAAAAATTTATCGAGGTTAATTATTAAAGACTTGTGTTGAAAATTTTTAAAATCACTTTTAAACTTTTGTTGAAGGCCAATTATCCTATCAAGGCATAATCTAAGCAGACAAAATCACAATCACAAAATTCAAACCCTCGTTTACAAAATTGTTTGAGAATTGATTTTTATGGATTCTGAATTTTCAGACGTTTAGTTTTTGCGAATTTTCTTAATTTTTCAATTTTCACAAATGTCCAATTATAAACATTCAAAGAAATTATTGAAAATATTAAGTAATTGTTATAAAATTTGTATAAAGTCTATTCATATTTATTACGTGCTTCGAATGCTTTTGCTCACTACTTGGTGATGAAAATTTGCTCGATTTCAAATTAACTTTGGGCAAGCAAATTAGTCACATATTTCAAGCCAAAATGACGCTTTTTTGCTTAATTAACAAGCAGATCGATAGAATGTAGGCGGCGAATGGCTTGACGAAATATGAATGGAAAATTGCGTTTTGAAGCGAAATGTAAGAGACGAAAAAGGAAAATTAAATGCAAAAGCGAAAGAACAAAAATTGATTTTTGAAACAATTTTAGAATTTGATTTTGTTGTTTGACAGCGAAAAGAAGCGAACGCAGGAAACGACCCCTCGAGTAACCTCACGAAAGGTGAGAAAAGAAAGTTCGCTCTGCAAATTCAATAAACGTTTGCATCCGAAGATTGCGACGAAAAGCGGGCGAAAAGAGATCGACAATGGGTCGATTCATCTCGACGCCCGAAGAAGATCACCCCACGATAATATACCGCAAACCATCGGAAGACGAAGTGTATGTTTATGACCCCAATTGGAAAGAGAGTCACTATGGAATGGGAAGGTTGGGTCCCGCTTACCATCCCTTGGATCCTTTTCGCAAATTCGATAATCCGCCGAGTTGGCACATCGGTGCCATTTTGTTGCCTTTCATCTGCACTTCGCTCTCCTTTTTAAGCGTCATTTGGTCGCAGCATATGTTGAGACGTCCGTTGTTTTCGCAGATTTGGAAGCATGCTTCAATGTCGGCATTCGGCTTCGGATTAGGTGTCTTTGCGTGGAAACGATCGCGATATCGAGCCGCGGTCAGAGACGCGACCCTTCAACATTATATTGAATTACATCCCGAAGACTTCCCTATCATAGGTATAGCTTTGTGATCTTTCTTGCTTTCATTAATTTCAACTGTCCAAACAGAGCGTCAAAAATTCAAAGATATTATCAAACATTGGAAAGCGATTCGATAACTACGCTACTTATGCAAAAAGAAGTACGGCTTTTATTGAACTGTAGTTGCGTTGGAAATTTCAATAAAGTTTTTGTTTAGTGATGTAAATAAGATTGATAATAAAGCATCGGGATTAAAGTAAACCAAGCTTGCGCTCCATAACCATGTGTGGTATTCCAACAGTTTCTGGTGTCGAAACATCTGCAAGCAGAAAGACATGAAAGCGATATGAATAGTAACGAATTCCGACCATTGAGAAAATCTTCAGCATTCAATGAGTCTTCGCGACTTTCGAGCACATCAAGCATTAAGTTGGAGCTCGGCAAAAAAGGTAAACGGCCGACTTCGGAGGCTGCTTTACGTTCCATCATTAATCGCAAAGGTGCATGAATTCCCTGCACTTGCCTCAGCAACGCGAAGTCCATCGCGTCGCTCGATTCTTTAAACTGCATATACAAAGATGAAATGAGGCTTTTGAAATGCGTTTGAGAACGTTTTCAATTAACTTACGTGTTGCTCGTTCATTTCTAAAGGGTGTCGGACCGAAATGAGATTTGCAGGCTTCGCGAATCTGAGACGTAAGGCAAATGAGTTTTGAAACGAAGTGAAAAAGCGGCACTCACCCGTCGAGAAGCGTACTTCTTTCAGGATTCACTTTGTTCTTCTCGCATTTGATCTGCGATTTAAACGCGATTGACATTTTGCCGTTTCGTGAACGCTTTGTTTTTCGAAATCGAATGCAGTGTTCAAACACTGAAAATGCGAAGTCACTTTTCGCGGCCACGCTTCTGAATGCGCTCAAAGATGGCACTCGTTCCGATGTTTCGCACATGGCGACTTATCGCGTGGGTTTTGTCGAATCGTCGCTGCTTTGAACTCAGCGTTTTCGCTCAATATTCAAACTTCGAATCGTTGAAACTGTTTAATTGCAATAAGTGAGAGCTTTCTCGTCGCTCGCTATTCACGTGCTCCTCAATCAACGCTCGCTCGCATTGCTATTGAGTAGATTAACGAAGGATCAATGCAAAGTATACAGCTACCGCCAAATAAGTTGCATCTGATCGACCAAATAGCTTTGCCTCGCACTTCTATTCCAAACATGAAAGGTGAAACATATTTTGACGGTGGCTGTACGCTTCCTTCGCAGCTCGATTCATTTGTGCACGTACACTTTTGCTTCGATGTTTGAGTGAAATGCGCAACGCTTCTTTGAGAGCTTTGTAAATTATATCGCTCCTCATTCATTGGTATTTCCATTCATAAATGTAGAAAGCAATACATTTTGAATTGTGTAAAACAAATTTTGTTTTAAACAAAACTCAATTCAATGAACTAATTGTTGCTTCGCACGCTTCCGATACCTGATTGTAGGCGAATGAACTTTGACCTAAAATTATGTGCCACGATTACACGTTACTTATATTATGAATTAATCGATTTGCAAAACAGCCTCGCATCTTTGAAAAAAAAAACTGCGGACAGTTGGAAATATCAAAACGCATTCTTTTCATTGGTTGAATCAACATAAAGTAATAAGTTTAGAAGCGATTATTTCCAGCCTCGGTGCATTAAATACAAATGAAAATTGAATATTCATTTCACTGTAGTTGGTTTAATGATCTGTATCTTGTAAATGGAACCATTGATAAAACGCGAATACAAAGCTTTTCTTTTTTACACAATTTCAAAATGACAACAGCGATATATTTCCGCTGATCGTCTTAAGCCAAAAGGTTGACGACGAATTCGAGAAAAACAGAGAAAAAGCTTGATTTCCATACCGATGAAATATATATAATTGTATTTATAGCAAGAATTATAATGAGGATTGAATTTCTTTGCTAAGTACAATAAAGTAAAACACTTTGTCACCGAAGTAGTATCAATGAAGCACCGCGATGACGAAATAGACCTAAAACCGTGAAAGGTGTTTCAAACACTTAATGGTTCTGCTTTTTAAAAATTTTCTATTTGTTTCTTCAATGCTTTGTGATTATCATTTCGATCGAAAAAGCTCAAAGATTAGGACCCTATCCTTCAAAGCGTAAGAATGAGACAAAAAAACAAAATTACAGAAAATGAAGAATGGAACTAAGTTTCGAAAAATTAAATGGAAGAGTTTGTAAACTAAATTGTGAATGAATAATAAAGCTAAATGAAGAATAATTATGGGTGAAGAATTTGCGTCGATGAATTTAGATTGAGAATTTGACTTCATTCGCTCAATCTTCATCTTCTTCTTCTTCCTCCTCTTCCTCTTCTTCCTCTTCGTCTTCAGACTCTTCCTTCTTCGAGTCTTTTTTCGATGGTGAGTTACCCTTCGATTTCTTTGATTTGTACAAGTTTATTTCCTAAAAGAGAAAAATGTAAAAATTGGTCAAGCTAAAATTTACTACTTTTTCGTAACGGGCTTTGTCTTTAGCAGCGAGAGCTTCGTATTTTGACTTCACTTCTTCGCTGCAATCGTTCCATCGGCGGCCCAATTCTTTAGCCACTTCGCCGACTGTTGTGTCTGGCATTTGTTCTTTCACTTTTGGCCGCTCGTCATTGCAGAACCAAAAGAAAGCAGAGAGAGCGCGTTTCGGCGCATTCGGGTCCTTCACACGCTTACGCTTTTTGCTTGCTTTCTCGCCCTTAGGTGGCTTGTAATTTGCCATCTCTCCCTCATATCGTTTCTTGTCCTTTTCAGCCATTTGATGGAAACGCTGTTTCTCTTTTTCGCTCATTGTCTGTAGAGAAAAAAAACGCGATAAGTAAGTTTGCGAGCGCACATTGCACTTTCGTCATTGCGACAATATCTTTCTTTCTCTCTATATATAATGAGATAATCTGTCGTTTTGAATGTCATCGCTTTCTCTCACCTTCCAGCGATCGGCACATTTTCGCGAGAATTCGGCAAAAACAACGTTTTCATTTGGATGCTTTTTCTTGTGCTCCTCTCTACACGTTTGAACGAAGTATGCATAGGCCGACATTCGGCCTTTAGGCTTTGCATCGCCACCTTTACCCATCTTTTCTGCAGTTGTATTCGTTCGCAAATCAAACCAACACTCGAAATGTCAATCGACGATTGTACGTTTCCGAACGAGTATTTTTGCTATTAAAAAACAAAAATCAAGTGTTTAGTGTTTGAGTCGCACTCTCATTCGCAGTGAACGAACGTCGCAATTGCATTGAGTACACAAAAAAATGCACAGTGAGTGCACACATTAAACGCTCGACTGTAGTACAAAAGTTTGAGAACAATAATTCAAAAGCGTGACTGTTGTCAACGTTAGTTTCGAGCGTCAAAGGCGTGGCCATTAGTTTGCCGTTCGCGAAACGCGCCAAAGTCAAGCGAATGAATTGTAAAAAGTGATCGCTGCAAAATGTGAACCAAATGCTATCGATGGTTACGCTTTGCGGCCGTTGTTTTCAGTTCGAAGAGCGAACAGAATTTCGAACATAAACGTAGCGACAGCTTCTCGCCGCGGACGACGCGACGAGCGGAGCGCGTCCGTTTCGACCGCAGTCCACTGTTGGGACAAACAGCGTAGAAATGAGCGAAAAATGACCGCAAAAAGAAATCAACGGTCGTTTATTGTGAGAGCAGTATTTCAAAGCGAAAAGCTCCGCCTTCCATTAACTGGATGAGGATTGAACGCAAAAAGACACACGAATACAACGCGAATACACACAAAGCGAAGAGAGAAGCGTTGAAAAGCAAAGCAACATATAGAAAAGCAATGCAAAAAGCAAGCAAACAGTGTATGTGTGTGCAGCGTTTACAGTAAATGCTGCCTTTGCTTTGCTGTGTATTCGTATGACTCCCGTTTCTATGCTTTCGCTATGCTTTATACACAACACACAAAGAAACGGCGCTCTTCTCTCTTACTTTTTACCCCCAGCCGCGGGTCGGACGGATACCGCTCTCGGACACGCACCGTTTCGTAACTTAGCTCAGCTTTCCGACACACGTCCCGCACAGTTTCACGGTGAAAATCGCATTCAGATACAGAGAAAACTCGAATTGAACGAACCGCACTCTGCCATAGAGTTAGTATTGTAATGTTAAAGCAATGGCGACGTTCGAATACAGCAAAGCGTATTGTGAGCGAATGCAAGCAGCGAACATACGTACAGCGAGCGTTCGTTCGATACGTATTTAACGCTGAAAACACGAGCGAAAAAATGCGAAAAAGTGTTTCTCGAAAAATGGAGAGACAAAGAAACGGAGAGAAGCGAGAAAAGCAGAGTTCGTCTTACCTTTGAATGGCAAATAAGCAATAAACGAGCGTTTTTCGCGTTGAGAAAAGTGAACGCAAAGAGCGCTTTGAAACGAGCCTTTCGCCTCCTTTCTTTACAACGTCAACTTTGCAGTCTCTCATTTCAATTACACTTTATGGCGACGCAGCCATTGGTCAATTCAATAATGCCGGTATCGAGCAGCCAATCGCAGCCAACCAACACCCGTCCCTCGCTCCGCCCCCCCGCTCTCTGCCGCTTCGCGTGCGACGGGCACCTCGTTCGCACTCCGGTCCGAGCGCGCTTTCCGCTGGCCTCGTCTTTTCAGAAGTCCTTTCGCTCAGCGATCGCTTTCGGCGCGTCTTCCGCGCGGATTCGCTCGCGTTTCGCTGATTTGAAAATGCGAAACGAAGCGAAAAGCGCGCGAGTTTCAAACGCTGAGCAAACAGTGGTCGCCGTGTTGCGAACACACGATGTTTGCGTCATTTGCGAACTGATCTTCTGTCAAATCGAAGCCACGCCTCTTTTCGAATTTTGTTCCAAAGTTTGTTCGAAAGTTGTTCGAAACGAGCGAAAAGCTTCTTTCGAAAAGTACTCGTTTCGCTCTCTTTTCACTCTTCTCTCTCGACTTTCATTCATTTCCCTCTTCTAGAATCGAGCGCTGAGCTTTCGAATTTCCATCGAAGCTGAATTATGTGCACGCCGTACGGTTTCTTCGATTCGTACGCAAGCATCAATCAATTGTCGCAAATCGGCGAACTGTTTCGCGACGAGCGAAGTGATGGAAATCTTCACTCAACTTCTGTCGGCTGCAATAGTGTGACCGATTGCGAGCGTAGTGAACAATACGAACACTACCTCTTTATGGCAGACGATACCGAATGCAACTTGAAATTTGATTCCGATTACGCAACGAGCGATTGTCGGCAAGCAGAAAGCGGATGGTATTGCGATGAAAAGCGCGAAAAGCATTTTCATTTTGATTCCGAGGATTCGTCCAAACATCGCACGAAGTCAAAGGCAATTGAATCAACTCATAGAAATGAAAATGAAAAAAGAAATTGTGCGGCCGAAGAAATACAGACGAACCATTCGGTACACAATAGCTCCTCGAAAGGTCCGCATTTTTTGAAGTTTCCACAAAAGTTATGGAATATTATCAATTCACAAAATGATGCTATCAAATGGGGCGCAAACGGGGAAACGATTATCATAAATTATGATTTGTTTCAAGATCAGTATTTAAGCGAGAATCGCTCTGTCTTTAAAACACGAAACGTCGCTTCGTTCATCAGACAATTGAATTTGTATGGATTTCGAAAAGTGAACCATTCTCTTTCGAATGTAAAAAGCGGCAATCAAAACTCTCACGAATTCAAACACCAATATTTTAAATTGGGTCGTGAGGATCTTTTACAAGAAGTTACACGAAAGTATTCTGCCTCTTCGACTTCTTTGATGTCCTTTCCGATTAGCAGAGGTTCCGCAATGCGAACGCGTACTGCTTCAAACAGTCTTCCTTTTCGCACAGTAAAACGACTGGTTTTCTCTGACAAAGCTCGCAATAAGAGACGAAAGAATGGATGGAAAGTTAGTACTTATAACACCGTGGAAAGTTATGGAAAATTTCGAGGCAATGCAGTAAAAGGAGCTGATGGTAAACTTGAGATTATGAGTCGCAAGAATGAAAATGAAAACGAAAAAGAAAGTAACGATTGTATGGGAAAACAGGTGACGAATAAAATGGAAAAGTATCATAGACTGTTTGATGATGTACTTAATAAACAGAGAGAAGCGTATTCCGGAAAAGCTGAAAAAAACGATAACTTGAAAACCGCAAGCAAAAAGAAATCGCAAGACTCGAATAGTAAATCAAAACCCAAATATGACATCAATGCAGAAAATAAGTATCTTGATGATTCTGAGGAAGCCACAAACTATTATGAAAGGCAAACAGAAACTGCAAGCTGCTATGAACAATATTGGCCTTCACAGTCCTCGCAGCCACAATCATCTGGAAATTCGTCTGGAAACGTTACTTTAATAATGGATCCGAGCATCACTCCAACAAAAGCCCAATCCATTAACCATCAAGCGACGGAAGATGTGATTTATGATTCTGTAATTGAGCAGTACGATGATTTTCTTGCTGGTGGCGATAGTGCTGCACTTCCATTTTTATATATTCACCATTGACTATTATTCTTTTGTTATAACTTTCTTGTTAACTGACTTCAAAAATATTTTATCTTCAAAATTTTAATGCTTACAATGATAGTTTAAATACATTTTTATAATTAGATAAAATATAGATACATATACACTCTTCATTTAAAACAGCCTATTTCGGCGATGGCTATGTAAATGTAAATTTGATATATGCACTGACATTCGAATGCATTACTCTATTTGGGTAATTTTACTTTTTGGAAATTAAGCAAACGAAAGTAAGTTATAATACATCAAAATTTAAAAGCTTTTAATTGATTTGCTGAACGATTTCCACCCGGAGCTAATTTTTTGAACTTAGACGCAACATTTGTTGGCGATTGAGTTAACTGAATTGCCTCAAGCAAAGATGCTTTTAAATACTATGCAAATGGTACTTCTCTGAAGGTATGTGAATTCAAAGTATCGAGTAAAATCTGAGGGATTTTCATTACCATTTCAAACCTACGTGAGTTTCTGTAATTCTTTATTTTGAACTCACTAATTTCGCAACATTTGTGATTCCATATCGAATTGTTGAGCTTTAAAAATCCGTTTAATTTTGATTCAAGAATTACACAAATTTGAATACAAGTAGGTTAGCTTGAGTCAAGTCTTACAAGAAAAGACTGAGTGAGGTGCCAAAAGCGATCAATTAATGTTATTTTTGAAAAGAGAAAACACTTTGCAGCAAAGTTTGATTCAAAAACGTGTTGCCATTATAGAGAAATGAAGCGATAGAAATTCAATCGAGAAAACACTTTTGAACCAAGGAAAGTAGAGTCGAGAAGCATTTAAAAAGCCTTAAACTTCATTTACAGGCATTCAACATCATTTTGAGCATTAAAGCGTGAATCTAGGGAACACATTAAAAACTGTTGTGTGAAATTAGATTCAGCAACGATCTCTACTTTAAAGCCCGAAATGCAAAAGGTGACAACTTGCTCTTGAATATAAAGGGTTTTCAGATGTCAAATGGACTAATGAAATATTTGCTGCTCGCTGCAAAAACTTTGCAAATGAAGTTCTATTCGCATTTGATTGCGTTTTTTGTAGGGTGAAGCGGGAAAGCAAACGCTTTTCTCTCCTAAAGCGAACGATAAATGCGAAACTTGTGAACTTTGTTGGCTCGAGAAAGCGCGCCATCTACGAAACACAAGCTTGACGCACCTGTGTGACAGAGTGCGTTCAATATCGATAATTGAAACTTAATCGAAAAGATTTATTACGAGGGTTGTCAATTTCTCTCAACAAGTGATAACCGTTTCTTAATTCCTAAATTTTAATCTTGAATAAGTGATTCTGCTCTATAAAACCCCATTTTTGACAAGTTTGGTCGCCGGAACCGTGATTTTTTGCTTTTCGAAATTCCATGTTTCGAAAGGAGCATTTCGCTCGTTATAATACATCATCCAATAAAATAGATTTAACAGCGCGAAACTGAGCGGAAACAATATTCGACTAACTTTATCTATCGTTGAAACACTGTTAACAAAACCACGGCCACGTGAACGGCGACTTCGCATTCGATTGCGATACTCTTCGCTTCCGATAAAACAATTATAAAATTGATAACAACAATTCATTGTAGAATGCAAAGCATTGCAGACTGTGGCCAAATAATCATTCGACTCGACTTTACATTCGTCTTCGTTTTCTTCCACAGATTCATAATCTTCATACTCGTCTTCGAAATCTGAATCACTTTCCGGTAAAGCGAATTCTTCATTCATCTCGCCAAGCGCATTGATTGCACCAAATTCGGACAATTCAGGACTGAAATAGCGATCGTGTTTTGGACAATAATTTGCAGCCACAAACGTATTGTTATTTCCTGTGTTATTGGTATAATTTTGCTTTGAAGCTTGTGATGGTCGCAATCTTAATTTGTTTACAGGCGTTGCTGTGAAATACTGCAATGAAAAAAAAACAGTGAATCTTAAAGGAAAAAGGCAAAATTATATAAAGTGATAAGGTCGATCAGTCATAAGCATAAGTTGTGCTTGCTTCAACAATGGTGACAGTCTTTATACAGTTGTAAGTCGCAAAATTTTAATTCGGAGAAAGTGAATTTCCATGTTCCCTTCACTTTTCATTAAAGTGTTTGAAAGAAAAAATTAACAGGCTTTCTCTCGCTCATTCGACTTTTGAAGCAATTGATTTGATCGCAGCTCAATAGCAAAAATAATTGAGTGCTGCGATTGGCGTCCGATCGCGTGAGACGCTTTCTTTATCGGCAATGTTGCGATCTTTTATTGAATATTGTATTGACAATCGCTTTCTGCTGCGAATGAATATTCCTCATCCGCATCTCGCATCTCATTCAGCGCAAAAAAGAAGAGAATGAAATCGACAATAGATGCATTGCAAACAAACAGTTTATTCGCTCTTTCGCTCGCATTTTATGCTTGAAGAGAAAAAGAAGCGTTAATTCAGTGTGTGCACCATCTGCGAGCGATCTTTATTTCGCCTTTCGAGTCGCAGAGATGACAAAAATCGAAGTGATGTACCGTCGACTGACAGATAATCACCATTGTATTAGTTTTTAATCGAGAAATAATGCATTCACTCTTTTCGCGAGTTAATTTTGAAAGCAAAGTTTGAAAGTGCGCCGAAACGAGCATCTTTCTCTAACTTCGCAGCGTTGCAATTATTTTTCTCTTCGCTTTTGTTTGCTTAAAAATAACTTCTGTTTGTCTCAATGCAATCTTTCAGCGATTCGAGAGCAATAAGCAAGAAAAGAATGAAAAGCGAGGCGAACAATTGACAGTTGGAACCTAAAGAGAAAACACCAGTTGACAACTCGCGCTTTATAAAAGAATTTTTTTAATAACTGAAATAAAGAAAAAAGTTTCACTTTTGTCAACAACGCTCGGCGAAGAGATCACTTTCGCTTTTTCTTCGTCGCGTTCGTCGTCTGTCTCTTAAACCTTGATTAAAATCAGCGAAATATGAAATGCAACGCGAAATCATTGATCAAACTAAAAACATTATTCAGCGCGTTGAGTATCACTTTTCGTAATGTGCACTTCGAGTTTCTCATTAGAAATTGTTATAACCTTAGTTTCCTTGCTATCCGAGCCAAGGAAGCCCTTTGGAGGAGTTATTATGTGGAGTGCGTCCTCATTATCTTCAAGCCTGTCTTCTGCCCAGTCTTCATCGATTTCTATAAGAGGCACCTCTCCTGATCCAATTTTTGTAAAGTAATGAACTCCAGCGAATTCCAATATTGTGAACATTACGAACGAAAAGCACATAATTACAAACCAATCCAAAGCGGTTGGATAAGAGACTTTTGGTAAATCAGTTCTGGTGTCGAGTCCGAATGTGGAAAGCGTTAATACAGAGGTGATTCCTGTCAAACGATAAACGTGTAAATTAAAAAAGATGAAAAATCGCAGCGTTTTGCTTTCATCACTATTTCAATATTTCGATTTTGCACATTGTTCGATAAAATCCATTGCGATCATTCTTATTGCATTTACAGCGTTTGAATAAAGGAACAATTTTGATGAGATCTATTAGTTTCATTTCGCAAAGTGAAAAAATTTTCAAATGATTCTGCACTCAAAAGCTCCAAAAACTATTCACATTATTTTTTCTTTGAAATTTTGAAACTTAAGCATGTATCTTATTAACTATCATATTATTTGATTCTATTTTTAAGTGCTTGTGAAATGTGATATTTTTCAATCAAAATTAAAAATTTTCTAGAGCAAGTTTTAGAAATTTAGTATAATGCATATGAATTTTTTTGCGAAGTTTTCAGGTAGAGAAGATTAAAGAGCGAATTAAATTATGCGAAAGTAGATCATTAGAATCTCTTTCAACAAATAACTTCTTGCATAATAACAAGCTCTTTAAAGCACAAATCGCATTTTGACGATTTAAAAAATCATTAAAACTATATTTTTAAGTCATCCGAGCTCATTAGATTCAAGTCAGAAGCGTTGCAGCATGAAAAATTTATTTTAATTCCGCTTTGGTACTGAATGATTGCAACCAAAATCATTGTTTTATTAATTATCACTGCTGAGTCTTGTCAAAATAATTAGAGACAAGTGAAATTGCAAGAAAATATTTAATGATCAATGCTGATAGGCGCTTTCGATTGATTGCCGCACTAGTTCTCTTAATAGTGGAGAAACGCGAAATGAAATGTGTGGCAAATCAAGCTGTAAGCTGCAATATCTGTATACATAATATACTTGCTTTGACTTTCATGTGCTCTTAGGTCTTTTGTACTTTTAGGCTTTCAACATATGAAATCAGCAATTCGAGGAATCGTTTTAAACATTGATTTCTTCTGCTTCATAAGTTGTTAAAACTAAAAAGGTTAACTGTCAACATTAGAGCAATCAATAGCGCACAAGTTGAGCTTCATTCTTATCACTGCCCGCGATTCGAATGAATCACTTTCAGTGGAAATATTCAATTCAGTGTAACAAAAAGTGAAATAGAAAGCAAACAAGGAGCTATTTTGCGCAACGAAACTTTTAGAGTCAATATGTAACTTATTTGAATCGAACGCTAGTTTATTTATCTGGAAGTGTGACCGAAATAAAATTTCAAGATAAAATTTAACTTTCTTATATTTCCTGGACTTTTGCGAATTTTTAAGTCAATAAGCGACTCAGATTTGAGAATTTCTTAATATTGAAGTTAAGTGTGACTATTTTGAACAATTTCTCATTTAAACATAAAAGTGAGGAAGGGCGATTGGATTACAAAGCTGTAGTAATAATTTTGCATTTAATTGAAAATCTTTATTTACTTTCAAACAAACACTACAAAACCATTTCAAAAGCAGAGGAGTGGAAAAAGTTATTTGATAGGAAACAATCATTTTGAACATGGACTAACGGGGAGAGAAAAAAGTTTCCTACAACTAAAAGAAAACTTCACTGCATTTCACGTGAGTGTCACATTGAACATGCTTAAATTTGATTTATTCGCACAAAAACGTTCTTTCAAAGCAGCGTTTTATTTAATTTATTTTTGAGTTAATGCTTCACTTCTCACACACTACGAAAATTAAAATAATTGAGTTCAAGGCGAAAAATGGTTCATGTCATTAGCTAATATTTCGCGTAGTGTCGGTATTTCAGTCGTGGCTGAGAGAAAATGGTTAAAAAGTGGCAAACAGAACAAACTATCAAATGTAAAAATGTGATTAGTCGAAACAACTTTCCTCGATAATAAAAAACGTTCTTATGTAAATGTTTTTGCAGAGAACGCTTCTTTACTTTCTTATTAAACTTATCGTATTTTTTGATCAAAATGAATTAAAATGATGCAAAATTTGTTTGACATTTATTGGTATGCAGTAAAGTATGTTTTGCTCTGTTAAGAAGCTTTTCTGTCCACAGTAATGCAGTGATTGTCAAAAAGTTGCTTATCTTACGCATACACCGTATATTTATAAGAGAAGATTTTTAGGTACCGCTCAACAAATTTGATGAAAATTTCGAAAAGCTATCGAAAAAATTAATCGACAAGTTTATTCCCCAATTATCTACATCTTAATCGCAATTTTCACTTAATGTTGAATCGCATAAATTTTACTATCCATTAAGTAAAATGTCACTTTGCCCACACTTTTACTTAAAGCAAAATGTTTATTTTTTAAATTCAATTTCTTTTCTGCTTTATTAATTATTGATTACGATTTACATTTTGTTTGTTTTATTATTTTAAATTTTGTTTTATCATTTAAAGTTTTTTATTTTAAATGACGATAATGAAAACATTAATCATTTTGCCGCGTTCATTAAAATTGTGAAATCTTTTGTTCATTTAAATCGTGAATTGAGCAAAAAAGGGTGTGAAAAGTGTGAAATCGTGAAAATATTCTTCAATTTCATTTAAATACAACTATTTAAATATGCTGTTTAAAAAAAAATGAAAAACGTGAAAACCTCATTAAAGATTAAATAGAATATTTTATATGCTTTTGTATATTTCTTTCGAAACTTTACTATTTGCGATCTCAGCTTAAATGAAGATGTGAATCAACGGTTTCCATATCACGAATTGAAAAAGTTGTAAGAACGAAATAAAAAACGTGTAAGAACAACTGAAATTAAAATTAATTAAACACACTGCAAATTTAAATTTCTAAACAGAAACATTCTTAAAATTAGAATGTAAAATGATTTTAGACTCAATGATCACTTGAAACTGACACAAACATAAGCCAGTCAGATGATCATGAACTTTTTGTGCTTACTTTAAACAAGAGAGTAAAAACAAAAGATCGATCGTCAAATAACTTAGAAAATATTATTAGCGAAATCGACATGAAAAACATCAGAAATAAAACAAAAATTGAAAAATTTCTCATAAAATTGTTTAAAGTAAATTCTCTAAAATCAAACATTTTCTGGCTCCCAATTCGTTCATTTTATAGAGAATTGACTGTCCAGGATGGACAGAAAGTTTCGACTGGGATGGGCTTAAAAACGTCATACAGTGTCGCGTAACATTTGTTATTATCACGTCATTGTGTGCATGCTTCTGCCCTTTCGAAACTTTTTGTCTACTCTGTAGTTTCAATTTTGAACAATCCATGAAACGGAACAAGTAACATAAAAGCAAATGATAAAATTTATATAAGTAATCGATTTTCCTCATGTTCGATTTCCACCTCTAGTGAGAACATATTGATTTCAATTGTTTACTATTAAATTATTTTGCAAAATTGTTAAATGGTATTGCAAAAGACGAATGTAATACCTCCTAACCTTAAATGTTTCTGTAAAACCGTTAAATGAATGAAAGTTAACTGCAAGTTTTTTAATGAGCACTTACCTTTCAAAATCATGGAATAATAAGCAGATATATTCTTTAAATCAGCTTACAAATTCATATTATCGTAATGTAGTGTATCATAAGTAGATATAAAGCATATGATTGAGAATTTTCCTGCTAAAAAAAATTAATGAAAATGTATGTGTATGATGCTACCTGAAAACGAGTGTTAAACGAGCAACTATAAAATAAGACTTTAGTTGAAGACAAAAATTTATTTATGATAATCTAAAATCTATCAAATGCTATCACAAAAATTACCATCAGCTTTTCAAAGCATGTTGGGTTGAAATGTGTTTTTCCAAGAGAAGTTTTTATGAAAAGAACTTTTTATTACTAATTGCATAAATGTTAAGATTATTTTTTATAATCTGTACCATGACGACAGCTGGAAATTAGAGATAACTTCTCTTCAATTAACAGAATCCATAATTTTCAGGTTTAGTTTTTATTATACTTGCTACCAAAAAATTGCTCTTTCATATTGTTTGAAAGCACAGAAACACTGAAAACAGTTGAAACACAAATGTTTGGGTTGGGCCATAAAAAAATCTTTTTCGTTTTCAAAACGATTATTGAGTTTTGCTTTTAGATATCTTTTTGAGAAGTTCAGCAATCGTGCCGAAATCAATTACAATTAAAGTTTGTTTTCTCTTTGCAGATCATTATAACAAAAAGTTGAACGAATTATGGCATTTTTCTAATTCGTAAACACTTTTTATCATTTCTTCGAACTAAAGAATAAAGTTGAGTCTCAATCAAAAATATTAATCGATTTAAATTTTACCTGGTTTGTATTTTTAAATTTTTTTAGTTCTACTCATCTAGAAACTTTATAACTTTTAAACTTACGTATTTGTATTTGAGCTCAAATTTTAGCCAAAATAAAGCAAAATTTTAGCATAGCTTGAACAAATGCGTAAGACATTTTAGTTTTGAATAAACAAATATCGACATTTTTAGTGCGATAAATGGGATTTTTTCATTTTTTTCAATTTCAATTTCAATTTATTTGATAGGATTTTCACCTGAAAAACACTCTTTTCATAGTTCTAAACAAGAAACGATAAAGACTTTATAATATTTAAATTTGTTTGCCGAGCTAACATTTTTGGCAAAAGTAAATTTTCAACAAATCGCAAACATAAGTTCGTCTAGGAAATAATTCGAATTATTTTTTTACTTGAAGTATCAGAAATGAATACATTTTGTTCATTTAAAATAAAGCAAAAACAAGATTAAAGTATGACGAAAATGTTTTATAAGTGAACAGAGAAAGCATCAAAGAATCAAGCATCGAAATTAAAGCTTTTCAATTTATTGAAAAAAATTTTCGATGACTGATAATCATTTGGCTTTATTATAAACTCGAAAGGATTTGTTTCATTTTCTTATTTGATCAAACTTGAATTGAAAGGAAGTATGTGAAATAAGTAGAAAGCTCACTATGAAAGATTTTTACGTATCTACTAGCGTTTCAAAATGTAATTTTCAAAACTTTTTTTGAAATAATATGAAAATAAATTGAAAACGTTTAACATTAAAAATTTGCTTGAATTTTGAAGGTAATTTTTAAACGATATCTACCTATCAAATGAAGATTGATTGCATTTAGAGAATTAATCAAGTCATTATTGTATTATATTGTTATTATAAATTTAACACTTATGATTAGGGAGCGGATTTTGCGTGGTACACACAAACCACACAAATGAAAAATTAATAATGAAACTTAATAATTTTGTAATAACAAATAGATTAACGCAAAAATAAGTCAGAATTGAGACCACACAAACCACACACACACATTTTGTGCATTTAAAACCACACAAAATCCGCTCCCTACCTATGACATAAAGATATTTTTATAAATTTTCATAACTATAAAAAAATTTGTAATCGTATGAGTACAATTGCAATGGAGATGAACTTTCAGATTAGATATGAATTTTAATATAAAATTGCACAATAAATTCAAGATAAAAGTGTTTAGCTCAATGACAACTTTAGAGTACAGATTTTTTCGAATCTTGCTTTTTTCTATTAAATTAAGCTTGATTTGAGAATGTTTCTAATTTAAATTAAATTTTAATCATTCTTTTGAGCAGTGTTTAAAATCAGAAAATTTGAAATTTTTCAATAGAAAAATTTGTCCAAATTAAATTATCATTAAGATTTATATTTCCTTAAAATTAAAAAGATTTACACTAAAAGCAGCATACTTAACTTTAAGATTTTTGCTTTTTAACTTCAAAAGCAGTAAAAAAGTTTGAATAAAAAATGACAATCATTTATTATATTAAAGCTTTTCTCTTTGTATATTTCATAATTTTCAATAACTACACCGAATAATGATATTCAGAAAATGCGTTTCTCGCAATTATTTCTTCGCTTCTTTTATCTTTATTTAAATTCAAATTTAATAAAATTAAAAAGCGATACGAAAAAAGATTTTTATCAACAGCAAAATTTTAAAAAATATCTTTGTTTATAGTATAGATCGCTTTCTACAATACAGCTAAATTGCTTATCTCCAATTTCTGTTTAATATTTCATTTACTTCATATATAATCTTGAAAGTTTAATTTCTCGAGAATGTTTGGGACCACGCAAAAGCTTTTATAACCATTAAAAATATATAATTTCTAAATTTTTTCTGTCAATTTAAAATGAACAGAGTGCCAGCAGTGTGTAATGGCAAACAAATTATGCCAGAATCTTTTTCTATTTTTCATCCATCTAAAATCGCTACACAGTGAAACCTCTCGACCAAGCAAACCAATGGGTTCAAAAATCTGACCTTTATAAAGAGGTGGTCGTTCTAGAGAAATTTTCTTAAATTGAGTTAAGTTAGGAAACTATTTTATTTTTGTGTCCGTTAGTGGAGGTGACCGCTTAAGAGAGATGGCAGTTAGGGGAGGTTTTACTGTATATAATGTAAAGGGTGTTGATAAAATGTTCACGATAACCATTAGCTGGCTAGCAGAAAAATACTCTAATTACGATCAAATTAAACTTTTCATTTGTTTTATCAAGCACTAGAGGATTAATATTATGTCATGTTGCTTAAAATTGAGTTGAACTGATAAGATTCAGCATCATTTTTATTCTATGATGGCAATTAATTAATTTTATGAGAAATGAAAAAATTCAATGATCGTAATTTGGCTATTTTCAGAAAACGACCTATCGCTCAGATGAACATTTCATTAACGCCCTTTGTAAGCATCTATTTTGGCAGAAGATCCCCGAATTTTTGCTTTTGTCCGAAGTTTTAAGAAAATTGAGGAAAACGCGTAAAATGTTCGTCCATCAGCGTTGGCAAGCGCAATTTGAAGTTTTGAAAACAAGTTAACCATAAAATTTTGTAAATAAATTTGGAATTCTTCGCAGTTCGGCATTCAACGATACGTGAATTAAAATTTTGAGCAACCGACATTTTGAATCACTGTTTGTTCACAGCTTTACGCACGTCCATACTATCTGATGTCTACAACTATTTTACCATTAGTAATTTTTTCATTGCGGAGGTAATCCTTTTGGTAAACTTTGATCATGGTTCGCACCAAATCTAATAACGCTCTGATTTATTTAACCTCATTTCTCGAGCGAAACGAAGCTCGCTAAAATACCTACTTTCAAACATGTGGGCCAAAAACAACCAGAGAAAACGTGATCGCAATTTTCTAAAGCAAAGATGTATTTCAAATAAAAACAACTTTTTTAATTCTTCATCTGACAAACAAGTCGAAGCTCGAGAAAGCGAATTAGCAATTAAACATCTGTTGCTGAATACTTTCGGATAAAATTAAGCTGGTAATAATTCATTTAACACTCATGCTTGTTGCAGGATTTGGACATAATAACTCAACTAAGCTGCAAAACATAAAACGTTTCGCTAATCACGTGGCGGCTGTGTCTTACTATTGCACTAGTGAGCGTCAAAAGCAAGATTGTTTTTCTAAAACTAAAGCCGTTGAGGTTTCTTCAGGAAAGCGAAAGATTTAGGAATATAAACAAATCTTTTGATGCAAGCTAAAAACAAATTATTTGGCAAAATCGATGAAGGTTTATTTATAAAAAAATTTACTAAAAAACTTTCTCAATGGCGAAGAGATTTTTAAGTAAAGTCAACATCAACATCACTCATATCGACAACAGACACCATACGAAGAGTTACACATATGAATCTCCGTGCTTCGCGCTTTGCAACTGTAGCGAAGGATGACCAACTCGGCTATCGCATTGGCGATGGCGAGCAATGTTTGCGCAAAAAACAAAGCGTTTAATCCACATAGCGAGCGTTTTGCAGAATTTTCGTGTGCTCGCAACTTCATTCGTCGGTTCGCTTTCAACAAGCTGGGCATAACAGCGTGCCACGTATTACCGTGTCTCTAACCGACACACGCACTCTTCTAGCTGCTTTCGCATGATTTATATTCGTGTTCATTTAGTAAGTAATAAAGTCTCGATTTTTACAATAAAGTCCATTTCGCATTCATCCGAACCTGAATTATTGTGACGATTAGGCCTGAGTCGTCACAGAAGAAAAAACGTTTGAGCTGTAGAAAAAACTTGCTTTAAAACAAAAATAGTTATCACAAGTATTCTCAAAATTTAACCTTTTTTTTGCTAGTTTTTCAAGTTTTATTTTTCAAGCTTTTGTTAACTTCCATAAAACTTTCGTGCGCTTTATTCTTAATCATTTCCACTTGTTTCAGTATTTGCCGCATTTTATTTTTACTGTTAGTTATTATTGAAGCGTGAGTGTGCGAAAAGGACAAGGCTCTTTCGCCAATTCTCTTCGCTTTTCTAGTTGTTAACGATTTCTTATATATAGAAAAAAATTACTCAGTTACTCGCCAAAACACTGTTGCAAAATAAAGGTACAAAAAGTAATTTAAAGAATAATTCCGGCATCTTACCGATTTTCTTCATCGTGATCATGAATAGAAATGATCTTTTTAAACAACGCTGTTTAAGTTAGAATTGACTCTGAAACTTAACACTTTTTTAACAAGGAAAATGCTCATTTTTGTATAGCTGATGCTGTGAAAACAAGCTGCCGTTTATCAGCAAAGCAGTTTTTAAACAATTCAACTCTACAACTTTTCGTGTTTCTTTTTCTCAAAATTGTCCAATTTCTCAGTCGCTTAAGAGAAAAAGTAAATAAGGCCTTTTGAAACAAATTCAGCATTTCACAAATTTATTTAACAAATTAATTTATTGAATAATTATTAAACTGCTTTTATTTGAATGATTAAAACTTCGAAATGCTGAAAGTCTATTGTCTCAAATATTAAATGATAACTGATATTCAAAAATGATTTATAATGAGTTAATACATTTAAAAGAACTAAACAAACCGAAAGCGAGTGAGACTAATTGAAAAAAGCAAAATTCATTCAATAGTGCTGATTTCAAAAGTAAATTCATAAATATTGTGGCGATTGGGTGCAGGCATTAGATCGCTACAACATTTATGTTGACAGATGCGAAACGGATTTTGGATTAAAACGTGGTAGCTTTATTTACAAAAGAGTCGAATTAACATTTGAAACCAAAACACAAAATTAAAGACGCGACGGACGAAGGGTAGCTTCGTGTGAGAAGCGTTGCCTTAGGTAAGCGAGAATTTGAACGCTGCTGAAGAACGTTGCGGCTCGTGAGAGAACAAGGCTTGGCGCACGATGTGTTGGCTGAAGAGCGCTTATGATAGCAAAGAAGCTAAATGTATTCCTTGAGCAATGCTTTTATACACGCGAAATACTGATAACAGGATTGCAATCAGTGAATGAAATG
>NCKU01000796.1:0-33382 GCA_003675995.1 Dinothrombium tinctorium | reverse complement strand
AGAACCGATGTTTTGGTTAAATGCATTTGAAACTTGGTTAATAGTTTTTGAAACTCTCAACGTAAGCGCCCCCTTCTAATCAATTATTGAGAACGATTCAGGCCTAAACAAATTAAAGTCCGAACTCTTTGTGCATTTAGCAGGAAAAAGTCCAAAACAGCATTGGGGATGAAAAAAGCCAAATTTAAAACTAAAAAACATTATTAAAACAGTTCTAAAACGAATTCTTTAGTGAAAAATTTTATTGACGAGACATTTTTAAACCAGTAAAGGGTTCAGATTTTCGTCATCACCGTACTTAGCTCCGGCTGATTTTGCGCTTTTTTGGTTAAACAAAGGATAGCATCAGTGAAGCAGCGGTCTTTTCCTTTTTACCGACGGCTGAAAGCATTGCAAAACTTTAACTTAATTTTCGCTTCAATCAAAACTTTTGATGCGCAGCAATATTATTGTGAAATAATTTGAAGGCCTTTCGCATTATTTAAAATAAAAAATAAGACAAATGTTTACAGTTTTAATCTTGTTGCATTGAGATTGCATCATAAGCTTAGGAAAGATAGAGAGGCTGAATAAAGTGCTGAAAAGGTACAAAGAGCTGCTTTGCTGCTGAAACTACCTGCCAAACGTGACGCATAAGCAGGATTGAACCATGAAAGCTCATTGACTGCAGTGAAAACGCTGCGTTTTCAAAACGCACTCCAAACAATGATCGCTTTTCTCGTTGTTTTCGCAATAGTCGCTCTTACTTTTATGTAAGATAATTTTCAATTTATTGACGAACGCATTTTATAAAGCTTTTTTCTCGAAGACACTACAGGAAAAAGTTCAACGTGTGGAAAGCGCAAAATGTTCGCGGACCAACACCCATTCCGATTTTTGGTAATTTTGCGGATTCACTTTTTAAACCGATGCAATTCGTCGATATGGAACGAGCCAATAAATACGGTCGCATTTACGGGTAAGTTTATCGGTTTGAATTTTAATTTTTCTATTGAAAACGAAAAATATTTGCAGAGTTTACGACGGAACAGTTCCATCTCTTGTCGTTTCCGATCCTGACTTGCTGAAACAAGTGTTGGTGAAGAATTTCAATCTGTTTCCTAATCGCCGACCATTCGAAGTCAACGATCCAATCGCAGAAAGAGCACTCGATTTGCTTCGAGACGAAGAATGGAAAAGGATTCGATCAATTGTCACTCCAACATTTTCGAGTGGCAAGATTCGAAGAATGAAACCATTAATTATGCAATGCGTTCAAAATACACTTCATTATTTGGATGAAGTTGCTGCGCGCAATGAACATCTAAATTTGAAATCATTTTGGGATCAGTTTACTCTGTCAGTGATTGCCAAATGCTGTTTCGCTTTGAATGTTAATTTTCACAAACATCCTGACAAAGAATTTATAAAGCATGTTTCCAGCATTATTTCTTTACCGCTGATTCCGATCTTGTGTCTATTTTTGTTACCGGAAAAGATGATGAAAATGTTCAAGATAAGAGTCATTTCGAGCGAAACGATAATTTACTTTCGATCTTTGGTTTTGCACATTTTAAATGAACGAAATGGAAAGAAAGAAAATTACAACGACTTTTTAGAGCTGTTGATCGAAGCGGAACATGAAGTTAAACGCGACAACTTGAAGCATAAGAGCTTAACGGAAAATGAATTGGTAGCTCAATGTATCTTATTCTTCGCCGCTGGATACGAAACAACAGCTACACTTTTGCAATTTGCTTGTTACACACTTGCTGTATTTCCTGACATTCAACAAAAGCTATTCGAAGAGATTTCGAGCGAATCATTCGAACAAGAGATCGACTATGACCGCCTAAACGAATTGCAATATTTGGATGCCTTTATTAATGAAACTCTTCGCAAGTATCCACCTGCCGTTCGTATTGAGAGAGAAGCTAAAGAAGAGGTGAACTTAATTGATTATGGAATTAAAATGCCGGCAAAATCCATTGTTACAATTCCTATCTACGCAATTCATCATGACAACGAATTCTTTGAAGATGCTGAAAAGTTTGTACCCGAAAGATTTTTGCCAGAGAATCGTGATAAAATTAAAGCCTACACTTATCTTCCTTTTGGTGGAGGACAGAGAATTTGTGCAGCGATGAGATTCGCATTGATCGAAGCAAAGCTCGCGCTCTACTATGTCGTGAAAAATTTCCGCTTTGAAAAATGTAAATACACAGCATTTCCTCCCGTTTTCAAAAATTCTCCTCTCATTCTAAAAAGTGATCTGATTGTTTCTATTTTTAAACGATGATCGCTTTATTCTCTTCTCTTCTTACTGTGATTATTTCAAATAAAACGTTTAAACTTTAATAACTTGCCTATTAACAGGTAACATAATAAGGAATGTTTTTTGATAATTTTTTTAATTTAAAACAATTTTAGCTGCGAAACATCTTTACGTCTTTTACCTATCACCAGCATGTTCAGTGAAAACATTCTTTCACCCTCTGTTTGCGCTTTGAACACTCAATAGCATTTTTAATCCTTTTCGATCAACGATCATTTTACATTTAAATTTGAGATCCATCCTCAGTTTTAGTTCCATCTTCATCATCTGACGCTTGTCCAGTAGCTGCACCTATCGATTCGTAATATTTTTGAACACAAACATTCCAATTAACAACATCAGCGATTGGTTTAGATTCTTCCAAATTCGACTCGAGACCAACTGAAGTGCCATAAGTATGCGATGTCTGTCCCGTCATTCGCGAAACTCGGGATGCTCTCGAGGCCCGCCGATTTAACCATTGCTTTGCTGCCATTGCACTCAACCTTTGATCATTTAAGTGACCAAATGCTTGCTTCGCGATTTTCATGTTTCTCTCTTTTTTATCCTCTGTTAATAATTAAAATTCACTCATATTACAATTGTTTTGTAACCAAGAACTTACTGTAATATTTGACGATTCTTTCACCCAACTTAATCGGAAGTCCTAGAAATAAGTTAATAGGCGACGGTGTTGACAATGTTCTGTTCATGTTGCGAATCAATTTTGCGCGTCCGAATTTCCATTCTATGTCCGATTGAGCTTCGATGCGCTGGTAGGTGTTGGACATCATTGCGATCAAAAGATTGACTAACACTACAACAGTGACCATCATATATATTCCGAAAATCAATTTCATAATTGTTTTTGAGTACGATGGACTAAGATGCATTGGTGGCATGTTGTCAGGCTCAACAAGACCGAAAATGGCGAAAAACAACATTTCGAAAGATTTTGTAGGTTCGATAAATTCTTGACCTAAAATAGGTAAAGTCGAGTTGAAATCATCAGGAGATGC
The DNA here is from genome assembly GCA_003675995.1 of Dinothrombium tinctorium. Lineage (NCBI taxonomy): Eukaryota > Metazoa > Arthropoda > Arachnida > Trombidiformes > Trombidiidae > Dinothrombium > Dinothrombium tinctorium. The sequence continues at coordinate 30,070 of NCKU01000796.1, read as the reverse complement.
GTAGACAGGATGGTAAATAGCACAGATATGTAGCGTGAAGCCAGTCATAAAGATTGACAGAATTGAAAGAAAGAGAAGAAGATCGCGAATAAGCTCCTGAATGATTACACCCCAAGGGCCAAACAATGGATGAAAAGTAAGAAAATTTAAGAACTCGACAAATGATAGAAGCATACAAACTGCAAGTAATTGATTTCTACCGTACAGAAGGTCTAGTTTGCTAATATGATCCATTGGATTATAAATCAGCAAATCTAAAATGAGCGTCAATAAATGAACAAACAATGCGACGAAGCCGATGAAAATAATGCACATCTTAATGCCGCCGAGTCCAGAACGATCGGTTGGGTTTGTCAAATCAGAGACCAACATTCCTATCATCCAAATCAAGAGAACGATTTCATTCCATAGAGGAAACCAATCGTATTCATAGAGAGGTACTCTCGGAAAGACAGTGGTGTAGGTGAGTAATGCGATGAAGAATATGTGCGAAGTTAAATAAGACATGAACTTTATGATAGGAATGCGATGATAGCGATGGCCGATTGGACATGAAAATATAATCCAAATAATTGGACATAAGACAAAAGTGAAGAATAAAACGGCAAATCGAAATCCTGACCATTTCAGATTTCCCATCCAAACGTCGGACAAATATTTTTGAACAGCATGTTGCGAAACAACGTCCTTCCTCTCCAACTCTATTAAAACATCTAAAAATTCGCTGTTCTTATGATCCAAAGCCCGAAGAAGAGCTCCAGCGTTGTAAGTGGTGGCTGCTATTGAAAGCAAATCAATCGCAATTTGGTCGGAGTACTCTTTAGCCGCCTCTAAATCTCGAGTTCTCTCTTTTTCGCGGAGCGCCAAGTTCTCGTATTGCTTCGCTAGTTTTACAGCAGTGTCGATTGGAGCTTCTGATACGAGAATAAATTCTTGAATCGGCTTATTGTCATGGTTTTTCGAACATGTCATCAAATCCATCAGGAACTGCAAACAAACTTTGTGATCATGTTCAAGACGCTTGTCGAATACCTGTTTATCTTCCATCAACTGCAAAGAATCGTGTTCTTTTTTCAGCAAGTAGCTGAGCACTTCAAAGTGACCTGCGGCAGCAGCTGCACATAGCGGGATTCTTTCATCTTTAGTCGTTGCTGTTGGATCAGCACCAGAATCTTAAAAGCAATTCAATTCTTGAGTTCAGGCTGATTCATACCAAGCATGGTTACCTGTTAATAACTGAACAACATCCAAATAGCCATGCTTTGCTGCATGGTGCAGAGGAGTCCATCCTTTCTGAAACACAGAGCAAAGTTCGATATTGTGAAACAGTGAAATGCCAAACCTTATCTTGAGCATTTATCTCCGCCCCTTGTCCTAGTAATAAACCCACCATGCTGTGGTGTCCATGAGCTGCAGCTAAATGAACGCAAGTTCGTCCTTGTCTATCAGTTTTAAACAGAGAGTCAGCAGATCTGCTTATTAATAATCCAGCGACAAGCATATGGCCACCTTGAGCAGCTAAATGTAAGGGAATCGTTCCCTTTATAGAAACTTTTTTGCTTATTTGTTAACTACTAGGAATTCATTTACATGAACATGAGTGGGAGCATCAACTTGCACACCAGGACTATTCATCAGTAGACGAACTACTCCTTCATGTCCATTTTGTGCGGCTAAATGCAATGGGCTTATTCCATACTTAAAGATGCAAAAATGAATTAAAGAAAATATTTAAGTTTGCATACATCTCCGCTTGGATCTTTTAATGACCGCTCGCTTTTGATGCCAGCAGGAACTTGAGTCAACATCTCGCTAACAAAATCAACTTGTCCAAAACTAGCAGCAACATGAAGCGCTGTTAAACCATTTTTACGAGAACAGATCTTCCAGTCGACCGCTCCTTTTAGCGCGAGCAGTACTCTAACGTGGCCATGTTTTGCCGCAAGATGCAAAGGAGTGTAGCCTTCCTGAAAGCATCGAATGATTTGATTGCAAGGTTTACACCTAAAGTTACCATATTCTCATCTGATGCACGTGCTCCAGTTTGTAAAAGCAATCTCACAACTTTTACATGGCCACCTTCTGCAGCCAGGTGTAGAGCAGTAGATCCTGTTTTCTATTAACGACAATTTCGAACAAAAATCCGACAAAAATTAACTGAAGTTAACCTTTATTCTCGCTGTTTTAACTGCCTCCTGATTGAATTTCATTAGCTCCTTCAAAACAGCCACACTTCCTTTCAAAGCAGCAATGTGGGCACAGGTATACCCATTTTTGTTTGCTACCGAAACCAATTCGGGTTTGTGTTGAAGAAACAATTTTAAAACTTCTGGATGATTGCTTTGAGCAGCTAAATGCAATGGTGTTTGCGATTGCTAAAGGTGAGATAATAAAATCCAATTGTTGCTCATTTGGATCGCTTACATTGTCTGTGGCATTGATATCAGCCTTCATTTGAAGCAAACTGTTGCAAACTTCGAGTTGCCCATGTTCAGCTGCCAAATGAAGCGGCGTTTGTTTATTCTAAACAAATCAACAACATTTAAAAAAAATTCAATTTTTTAATTTAAGAATTATACCAGCGTCATTGCGTCAATCAAAGCTCCATGCTTTAGAACCAAGTTCTTAACCATTTCGTTAAATCCCATTTTAGCTGCGAGGTGCAACGGAGTCATTCCAGTTTTGTTTCTTACGTTAACAAAAGCGTTGTTTTCTAATAACATATCGCAAACATCCTCATGACCTAATTCAGCAGCCAGATGCAACCCTGCCCTTCCTCTCTGGAAAAAGCAACGTTAATTCTTGAGCAAAAATCATTTGTTGTGCACCTCATCGAAAACGTCAACTCTTGCATTTTGCGTCATCAAAATCTTAATAATTTCTGGGTGTCCATAATAACAAGCGTAAAGTAAAGGTGACCATCCACTCTGCGGATTATTTCAGTGAGAAACTTTCACAAAAATCTCGAATATTTTACCCGCGCGGGTTGATTACAAGCAACAACTGCTTCTAGCGGCGGAAGATTTCCAATGATTTCATTTAAGACATTCGTGTTTCCAGATTTTGAACAATAATGAATTACAGTTTCATTTGTCTAATTAATGCAAGAAAAAAGTTTTCAGGAATTCACGAAGGCTTGGAAAGGAATGAAAACCTCTGTGGTGCCTAAGCTGACATCTCCTTCCGTTTGCAACAAAAGTCTCATAATATCTCTGTCTTCGTTTGCATAGTGAGTTTTTTTAGGATCGATATTAGCCGCGTAGTGAACACTACTTTCTCCGATCTACAATTAAATTGATTGAATGCTCAGCTAAAATCAGCTAAAATGACTTACTTCATTTTGCTGATTTACCAAACTGATAGCGAACTCTCTCGAATTGTGATCGATCACATAAAGAAGCAATTGTTGTGCGATATGAAAATGACATTCTTTAACCACAACTTGCATAACATTTTCCCCTTTCTTGTTGCGAAGACTGGGATCAGCTCCTTCTTGCAATAATAGCAGAAACGTTTCTAAATTCCCGAAACGACCACAATAGTGCAAAGGTGTTTCACCTGCCTTTATGGAAATTAAGCTACAAAACCAATCATTAAATGAGAGTCGATTGAACAACCTCTTGAGCGGCATTCACATTTGCTCCACTTTTGATCAGCAATTCTGCACAGGATTTACTGTCAGGGATTTTAGCTGCAAAATGTAATGGTGTTTCTCCACTAGCACCGGCTTTTATCGATACAGAAGCACCATATCCAAGCAATGTTTCGACAACTTCTTCTTGACTCGCCTGAACAGCTAAGTGAAGCGCCGTCAGCCCTTCCTGAACAAAATCATAAATCGCTTTTTCAAAACCAACAACTTACATTAGTTCTTATATCAATAGGTTCACCTTTCTGAAGAGCGTTTTTGATTACATCTACCTGACCTGACATTGCAGCCATGTGTATCGCTTTCGCTCCTGACTACGAGAACTCATTAGTCAAATTTAAATAAAGTATTACCTAACTTTATTTGGCATATGCAAAGGTACTCCTTTTCTCATGAATGCTAATGCAGTCGCTGCGTGTCCTGATCTCGCTGCTATGTGCATCAAAGTACTTCCATCCTAAAACGATTTTAATGTTAACACAGATTTCTTTACCGATGAATAGAGATTTCTTTTTTGGTGATAAAAAGGCGCATTTTTCAGCCTGATTTCGGCTCAAAATATAGTTTTTTGCCCAAACTTCGAATTTTTGCTGTGACAAACGAGTTAGTTGTTTAAAATTTAAGTTTTCGCATGAGACCATGCTAATTGTGTGTTAGAATGCCATTAAATGCAATGAATTAAATTGTTTTTATGTAAAAATTGCTACTCACTTTTCTTTTAACGTAACATTGAATATGAATTTTCGTCTAATTTTTGTTTCTCTGATCAATTGAAAATTTTAATATAAACTTTAAATTTCATTTGATTAAGTTTAAAAAAAACTGTTTTGAGCATGCTAATATAAACTGATTGATAGCTTTCAAATTTATTTTATAACTACAGATAAAAAGTATGATGAAATATTTTTTAAATAATCAAGAATTGATAAAAAATAAACCCTTTGATGATAAATGTGTAAATCGACTAAATTAGTTAAACTCAAGTAAAAATACATAAAATAATTTCAAGTTGTTGAAAAAATCTTAAATAATATAAAATAAAAAGACATAATCTTTATGAATTTTGCATATTTTTACATAATTTTGCCCTGTTTTATAATTGTCACTTTGAAGTTTAAGTTAAATTGATGCCAAAATACAAAATTATGAAAAGAAAAACTACTTTTTCGGAAAAAAAAATTCGTAAATTAACAATTAATTATAATATTATAGATTTATGATTTTAACCTTGTTCAATTTAAAAACGTACTTGGCTTTAAAAGTAATTTTCATCAAAAGCGTGTGACATCTTAATGGACTGGAAATCTGATAGCAACTGACAATTCCTGATTGGTAGATCAGCGCTTTGGGCCCGGGCTTATATGTGCATCAATTTCTAAATAATCTGGATACAAGTAATATTTTGAATGGAGCTACAAACCCGAACTATAAATGCATCTTTTTAAATACTGCGTTAACAAAAAGACCTCAGCGAAAGCCTATGAAGACTAGAATTTCGTGATCCGGTAGGTCTTAAACATATTAATTTAAGAGTAATATTTTGTAGTATTTACTATGATTGTCTTTATAGTAACTTATAAATAAGGAATTTATTTTTCTTAGTTTTTTTGAAATTTTCAATTAAATCTTTATGAGGCTGAACACAATTATTCTACTTGAATAAATTTGACTATCAATCAAAATTTTCATCTCATAATTTTCACACAATTTGTCAAACTTTTCTTCAGATATTTACATGCAAGTTTTCAATAAATTTTGTACGCTTATGTCCAATGAAATCTTTTCGCTTCACTTTAATGCAAAACAATAGACTAAAAGATTTTATCGGACAAGAGTGTGCATAAATTTGTAACGCTACTAATTAATGCTTTCTAAACATATTTGGATTTTTTCTTCAGCTGAAAAAAAATTGAATCGAAATGAATCAAGATAGAAATAATTTTTGTAAATGCTTAGAAAGTACTTTTAATACTTCTGAAGCAAAGAATTTCTATGCTTCATTAATGGCCATCATTAGATTAACGATCGCATATGGATAATCTGACATTTTGTTTCTATTAAATCAAAAATTAAAATTTTGACTTGTAGGCAAACTTTTCTTTTCTGTTTAACAATTTTAAAATCATATAATCGCGTATTCGGAAGCTTGATAACATTTTAAAATGTTTGTTAACATTGTTGTCACAACATTGTTAATTTTGGAAGCTAGTGAAACTTTTTATACAGTTTCGGACAAATTATTTGATTGTCATTTCAATGTGCATACTTTGAAAAAAGATTTTGACTGGCAAAAATCAAACCTTTGTGCGCTCAAAGATAGATGCTTTAAACTTTTCGGTTAGGATATCAACAATTCGTGTGTGTCCTTTTTCGGTTGCTAAATGAAGTGGCGTTCTGTCCTCATTGTCTTTAACATTAGGATCAGCACCTGCAGAGTAGAAAAATCTAACGAACGTTTCATCTCCCTCTTCCGCTACAATGTGCAGTGGTGTTTGACCGTCTTGCTGATTTCAAATAAAATATTAAAAAACACGTGAAGTTGAAAGCACTTGAATAGTTACATTTCTAACATTAACATCGCAACCAGCGTCGACCACTAATCGAAGCATATCCATGTCTCTCCTTCGCGTGGCAATATGCGCAACACTATCGGTAGTGCCTGGTTTCAGCGTTGCGACCTGTTCTTTTGCCAACGCGGTTAATAGTTCCCGACACACACCGTGATTTCCGGTTTCGACTGCGTAAAAAAGCGGAATGTTTCCATCCTACACTTGTCAAAAATTGAATTAAAGTCGGAGAAAAGCGTCATGTTACAAACCGTGTCAGGAATCAATCGTATTTCTTTTGGACTCGACCTTAGGATTAATTGCAATGGTACAACAGCTGCGCCCGTGGGTTTGCTTGCAATCACATGTATTGGTAGCTGATTTTTTGGCTATTTTCACGATTTGTATTAAAAAGCAACAATTGACAAAAGGCAACAACACATTCGAAACTTACTCCTCCTGCTATCAAAGGATCAGCTTTTCTTACAAGAAGTAGGCGAATGGTATCTTCTCTTGCGTGTGCACAAGCAAGATGCAAAGCTGTAATACCATCCTATATAATTTGTGGTTATCATTTTCGACAAAGGTAATTGGGAATGAAACTTACGACAGCTCTCGCATTTACATTGTATCCTATGTCTAACAGCTTGTCGATAATATTTACGCGATTCTCCTGAGCCGCAAACATCACTGGAGTCCAATTCATATCAGCGGTAAGACTTAAATCAAACTCGGATGCATCCACATATCTTAGCAGAGTATCTACAGCTAACCAGTCGCCCTTTTTGCAAAGCGTCAACAATCGTTGAGTTGGAGCTGGAATTTTTCGCTTCACTTCGCCTTCTTTCGATTCGGATGTGGTTTCACCCTCTTTGGTGCTTATTTCTGTAGTATCCTCTGCTCTCGTTGTTTCTGTTGTATTTTCGCTTTCTTTACTCTCTTCTCCTTCTTTGTCGGTGCTCTCTTTTATAGACTTCTCTTCACTTTCACTTGTTTCAACTATAATTTGCGGCTTATCCAACGGCTTTTTCGGATCGTCCTTTTCACTTTTCTGTTTCATATTTTTACTTTTTTCTATAATCTTACGTCTGATAATCTCTTTCGGATCATTATCCCTCTTCATGAATGGTCGCATGAACTTAAATGCCTTTGTTTGCGATGAACTGCTTTCGGATTTACTTTCGCTACTTTCATCTGGACTAAACTCGCCTTTCTTTTCCCTCTCCTCTTTCCGCGATTGTTCTCGTTTCTCCGCATCATCAACTGATGTATTCTCAACTTTCGGTAATGCTTTATCCTTTCCATTACCATTTTTATCGCGCTGATTTCCATTGATGTCGGAAACTATATTCGCATAAACATTCTTCGAAACCGGCGGTTTACGTCGCATAGGCGATGTCGGTGCTTTTCCATTAGGGGCGTCAGTTACCACATTTGTTAATTCATCACCGTTTTCGCTGATATGTAGCGCATCAAAATCCAATTCAGATTTTTGCACTTTTATATCTTCACCTGAAGATAGGTGCACCGTGACAGGCTCCACATCCTTACTTCGATCGCTCGCCTTAAGTAAGGCGTCCTTCGCCCCTTGCTTTATCTTATCCTTTGAGTCCAGCATACCTACACCATTCATCTTTTTCTGACCTTTACCATTTTCCACACCATTGCCACTGCCACTGCTACCCGATTTAGCATCACTTTCAGATTCATTTTGATTCAAATCAGCCTTGTTTTTACTATCTGAAACCGGTGGCATGCTGCAAATTATACGCACAACTTTTTATAAATAAAACAAATTATACGACACACTAGTAAGTAAACCGCAATGAGTGAGATGCGTGCATCAACGTATATGTGTGTGTATGAAAAGTGTGTTCCACGAAAATTAGTCGAAATTATGGACAAAAAATTGATTAGTGTTAAAAAGTCGTTATGGTTACGAATGGAGAGACAGTGAAACGTGATTTGGATTCGCTTTAATTGCCAACACGGTTTCCATTATTTTTCGCTGCTTAGCTTTTCGTGTTATGCATTACGCTTCTCTTTATTTTCCATTTACATTTAATTCAAGTAGTCAAAAGCGACCAAAAACAGAAATTTATTTTTCACTTCTTCGCAAGTTTAAGTGCTTAAATTCTTATAATAATAATAATAATAAGTTTAAAACTCTAAACTCTTTGAATTATAGTGTTCAAAATTATGAATAGCAAGAGCTTTGTTTCTCAACACAAATTAATTATAGATATGAAAACTAATTTTTGGAGCTTTATTTGTAAAAAATTGATTTTGATAAAACTTTGTTTTGTTCAAAATATAAGCTAAATAAATTCTAATTAAATGATTCGTCAAAAGTAAAAACTCTAAGAAAATTCATCCGCTAACTTCTAGTTAGAGTTTAAATACAGCATTTCGAACCTCCATAGCAAAATAGTAGCAAAACGCCCATTATTTGCGTTTCAATCGTTGATATGCATTGAACACGGGCACTTTAGTAATTACCTGACAACAAGATTGCACTTCAAATGGATTTTTGATTTTATCAACGATAAAAAAAAGAGAAAAAACGGAGCACGTATTGAGTTTCAGTGATGCTAACTGTTTCGTTCATTATATGTAACCAAAATTATTTATGAATAAATTAACATTTAAATTCATTGCAAGTAAAAAGCGTCTTTTCACACGAATAAATGATTTTTAACGAATGAATTTCGGAAATTATCTATTCAACTTGTGAATGAAGAAATCGTTTTCAGAAAATTAAAAAGTTTAAATTACAAGCGATTAATGAATATATTTTTGTTTATTTGTTTATATACAGTTTCATCTAAATTAATTTGCTATTTTTACCAACAAAAATACTTTGAGAAAAACATGTTTTGATTGGTAGAGATAACAAATTAATTTGAACGTTGCTGTATATTATTCCGAACTAACGTTAAAAATTAAATTTTGTCTTTTTAGTAAAGCAAAATTTAAAAACAATTTTAAACCAGTTGTTTTGTGAGCATCTGTAACTTTTGCCTCAATAGTTTAACTCAATACATTTGAAGTGTGACAGAAAATTTTTGAAAAATTCACATCTTATGGTAAACAACCATAAGATAAGTAATTTTGTCATAAATTTTTATTTGCAATTTACTTTTCATTCTATTGAGATGTTTCAAATTTAAAAATTCTAAAATGGTTTTTTGGTTTTGAATTAAGGGTTTTAGCTCGTTAAAACAGATGCACAATATTAGTCGATTAAAATTTGGAAAGATCAACGGGCGTGTGCTTTGATCAAGAACGAAATCAGACAATCAATCATTTTTGAAAAGAAATTTAATCATTTTCAGTCTTTTGATTTCCCGTTTCAATAAAAAACTCGACATATTTTTATAGAATTCAGTTGTCCTATTTTATCATTCTAACGAATCGATTGCTTAACTTCGATCGCGTATAAATTCACAAATTTCAATTACATGTTGCAGAAAACTAAAGCGAATGATTTTGATTCGAAAATTTTTTTCTGTTTTCGCAGTGAGTCTTTCACATTAAACCATTAATATGTTTTAAATTTACTACTTGAATGTTGTGAGTTTTATAAAAATTTATCGAGGTTAATTATTAAAGACTTGTGTTGAAAATTTTTAAAATCACTTTTAAACTTTTGTTGAAGGCCAATTATCCTATCAAGGCATAATCTAAGCAGACAAAATCACAATCACAAAATTCAAACCCTCGTTTACAAAATTGTTTGAGAATTGATTTTTATGGATTCTGAATTTTCAGACGTTTAGTTTTTGCGAATTTTCTTAATTTTTCAATTTTCACAAATGTCCAATTATAAACATTCAAAGAAATTATTGAAAATATTAAGTAATTGTTATAAAATTTGTATAAAGTCTATTCATATTTATTACGTGCTTCGAATGCTTTTGCTCACTACTTGGTGATGAAAATTTGCTCGATTTCAAATTAACTTTGGGCAAGCAAATTAGTCACATATTTCAAGCCAAAATGACGCTTTTTTGCTTAATTAACAAGCAGATCGATAGAATGTAGGCGGCGAATGGCTTGACGAAATATGAATGGAAAATTGCGTTTTGAAGCGAAATGTAAGAGACGAAAAAGGAAAATTAAATGCAAAAGCGAAAGAACAAAAATTGATTTTTGAAACAATTTTAGAATTTGATTTTGTTGTTTGACAGCGAAAAGAAGCGAACGCAGGAAACGACCCCTCGAGTAACCTCACGAAAGGTGAGAAAAGAAAGTTCGCTCTGCAAATTCAATAAACGTTTGCATCCGAAGATTGCGACGAAAAGCGGGCGAAAAGAGATCGACAATGGGTCGATTCATCTCGACGCCCGAAGAAGATCACCCCACGATAATATACCGCAAACCATCGGAAGACGAAGTGTATGTTTATGACCCCAATTGGAAAGAGAGTCACTATGGAATGGGAAGGTTGGGTCCCGCTTACCATCCCTTGGATCCTTTTCGCAAATTCGATAATCCGCCGAGTTGGCACATCGGTGCCATTTTGTTGCCTTTCATCTGCACTTCGCTCTCCTTTTTAAGCGTCATTTGGTCGCAGCATATGTTGAGACGTCCGTTGTTTTCGCAGATTTGGAAGCATGCTTCAATGTCGGCATTCGGCTTCGGATTAGGTGTCTTTGCGTGGAAACGATCGCGATATCGAGCCGCGGTCAGAGACGCGACCCTTCAACATTATATTGAATTACATCCCGAAGACTTCCCTATCATAGGTATAGCTTTGTGATCTTTCTTGCTTTCATTAATTTCAACTGTCCAAACAGAGCGTCAAAAATTCAAAGATATTATCAAACATTGGAAAGCGATTCGATAACTACGCTACTTATGCAAAAAGAAGTACGGCTTTTATTGAACTGTAGTTGCGTTGGAAATTTCAATAAAGTTTTTGTTTAGTGATGTAAATAAGATTGATAATAAAGCATCGGGATTAAAGTAAACCAAGCTTGCGCTCCATAACCATGTGTGGTATTCCAACAGTTTCTGGTGTCGAAACATCTGCAAGCAGAAAGACATGAAAGCGATATGAATAGTAACGAATTCCGACCATTGAGAAAATCTTCAGCATTCAATGAGTCTTCGCGACTTTCGAGCACATCAAGCATTAAGTTGGAGCTCGGCAAAAAAGGTAAACGGCCGACTTCGGAGGCTGCTTTACGTTCCATCATTAATCGCAAAGGTGCATGAATTCCCTGCACTTGCCTCAGCAACGCGAAGTCCATCGCGTCGCTCGATTCTTTAAACTGCATATACAAAGATGAAATGAGGCTTTTGAAATGCGTTTGAGAACGTTTTCAATTAACTTACGTGTTGCTCGTTCATTTCTAAAGGGTGTCGGACCGAAATGAGATTTGCAGGCTTCGCGAATCTGAGACGTAAGGCAAATGAGTTTTGAAACGAAGTGAAAAAGCGGCACTCACCCGTCGAGAAGCGTACTTCTTTCAGGATTCACTTTGTTCTTCTCGCATTTGATCTGCGATTTAAACGCGATTGACATTTTGCCGTTTCGTGAACGCTTTGTTTTTCGAAATCGAATGCAGTGTTCAAACACTGAAAATGCGAAGTCACTTTTCGCGGCCACGCTTCTGAATGCGCTCAAAGATGGCACTCGTTCCGATGTTTCGCACATGGCGACTTATCGCGTGGGTTTTGTCGAATCGTCGCTGCTTTGAACTCAGCGTTTTCGCTCAATATTCAAACTTCGAATCGTTGAAACTGTTTAATTGCAATAAGTGAGAGCTTTCTCGTCGCTCGCTATTCACGTGCTCCTCAATCAACGCTCGCTCGCATTGCTATTGAGTAGATTAACGAAGGATCAATGCAAAGTATACAGCTACCGCCAAATAAGTTGCATCTGATCGACCAAATAGCTTTGCCTCGCACTTCTATTCCAAACATGAAAGGTGAAACATATTTTGACGGTGGCTGTACGCTTCCTTCGCAGCTCGATTCATTTGTGCACGTACACTTTTGCTTCGATGTTTGAGTGAAATGCGCAACGCTTCTTTGAGAGCTTTGTAAATTATATCGCTCCTCATTCATTGGTATTTCCATTCATAAATGTAGAAAGCAATACATTTTGAATTGTGTAAAACAAATTTTGTTTTAAACAAAACTCAATTCAATGAACTAATTGTTGCTTCGCACGCTTCCGATACCTGATTGTAGGCGAATGAACTTTGACCTAAAATTATGTGCCACGATTACACGTTACTTATATTATGAATTAATCGATTTGCAAAACAGCCTCGCATCTTTGAAAAAAAAAACTGCGGACAGTTGGAAATATCAAAACGCATTCTTTTCATTGGTTGAATCAACATAAAGTAATAAGTTTAGAAGCGATTATTTCCAGCCTCGGTGCATTAAATACAAATGAAAATTGAATATTCATTTCACTGTAGTTGGTTTAATGATCTGTATCTTGTAAATGGAACCATTGATAAAACGCGAATACAAAGCTTTTCTTTTTTACACAATTTCAAAATGACAACAGCGATATATTTCCGCTGATCGTCTTAAGCCAAAAGGTTGACGACGAATTCGAGAAAAACAGAGAAAAAGCTTGATTTCCATACCGATGAAATATATATAATTGTATTTATAGCAAGAATTATAATGAGGATTGAATTTCTTTGCTAAGTACAATAAAGTAAAACACTTTGTCACCGAAGTAGTATCAATGAAGCACCGCGATGACGAAATAGACCTAAAACCGTGAAAGGTGTTTCAAACACTTAATGGTTCTGCTTTTTAAAAATTTTCTATTTGTTTCTTCAATGCTTTGTGATTATCATTTCGATCGAAAAAGCTCAAAGATTAGGACCCTATCCTTCAAAGCGTAAGAATGAGACAAAAAAACAAAATTACAGAAAATGAAGAATGGAACTAAGTTTCGAAAAATTAAATGGAAGAGTTTGTAAACTAAATTGTGAATGAATAATAAAGCTAAATGAAGAATAATTATGGGTGAAGAATTTGCGTCGATGAATTTAGATTGAGAATTTGACTTCATTCGCTCAATCTTCATCTTCTTCTTCTTCCTCCTCTTCCTCTTCTTCCTCTTCGTCTTCAGACTCTTCCTTCTTCGAGTCTTTTTTCGATGGTGAGTTACCCTTCGATTTCTTTGATTTGTACAAGTTTATTTCCTAAAAGAGAAAAATGTAAAAATTGGTCAAGCTAAAATTTACTACTTTTTCGTAACGGGCTTTGTCTTTAGCAGCGAGAGCTTCGTATTTTGACTTCACTTCTTCGCTGCAATCGTTCCATCGGCGGCCCAATTCTTTAGCCACTTCGCCGACTGTTGTGTCTGGCATTTGTTCTTTCACTTTTGGCCGCTCGTCATTGCAGAACCAAAAGAAAGCAGAGAGAGCGCGTTTCGGCGCATTCGGGTCCTTCACACGCTTACGCTTTTTGCTTGCTTTCTCGCCCTTAGGTGGCTTGTAATTTGCCATCTCTCCCTCATATCGTTTCTTGTCCTTTTCAGCCATTTGATGGAAACGCTGTTTCTCTTTTTCGCTCATTGTCTGTAGAGAAAAAAAACGCGATAAGTAAGTTTGCGAGCGCACATTGCACTTTCGTCATTGCGACAATATCTTTCTTTCTCTCTATATATAATGAGATAATCTGTCGTTTTGAATGTCATCGCTTTCTCTCACCTTCCAGCGATCGGCACATTTTCGCGAGAATTCGGCAAAAACAACGTTTTCATTTGGATGCTTTTTCTTGTGCTCCTCTCTACACGTTTGAACGAAGTATGCATAGGCCGACATTCGGCCTTTAGGCTTTGCATCGCCACCTTTACCCATCTTTTCTGCAGTTGTATTCGTTCGCAAATCAAACCAACACTCGAAATGTCAATCGACGATTGTACGTTTCCGAACGAGTATTTTTGCTATTAAAAAACAAAAATCAAGTGTTTAGTGTTTGAGTCGCACTCTCATTCGCAGTGAACGAACGTCGCAATTGCATTGAGTACACAAAAAAATGCACAGTGAGTGCACACATTAAACGCTCGACTGTAGTACAAAAGTTTGAGAACAATAATTCAAAAGCGTGACTGTTGTCAACGTTAGTTTCGAGCGTCAAAGGCGTGGCCATTAGTTTGCCGTTCGCGAAACGCGCCAAAGTCAAGCGAATGAATTGTAAAAAGTGATCGCTGCAAAATGTGAACCAAATGCTATCGATGGTTACGCTTTGCGGCCGTTGTTTTCAGTTCGAAGAGCGAACAGAATTTCGAACATAAACGTAGCGACAGCTTCTCGCCGCGGACGACGCGACGAGCGGAGCGCGTCCGTTTCGACCGCAGTCCACTGTTGGGACAAACAGCGTAGAAATGAGCGAAAAATGACCGCAAAAAGAAATCAACGGTCGTTTATTGTGAGAGCAGTATTTCAAAGCGAAAAGCTCCGCCTTCCATTAACTGGATGAGGATTGAACGCAAAAAGACACACGAATACAACGCGAATACACACAAAGCGAAGAGAGAAGCGTTGAAAAGCAAAGCAACATATAGAAAAGCAATGCAAAAAGCAAGCAAACAGTGTATGTGTGTGCAGCGTTTACAGTAAATGCTGCCTTTGCTTTGCTGTGTATTCGTATGACTCCCGTTTCTATGCTTTCGCTATGCTTTATACACAACACACAAAGAAACGGCGCTCTTCTCTCTTACTTTTTACCCCCAGCCGCGGGTCGGACGGATACCGCTCTCGGACACGCACCGTTTCGTAACTTAGCTCAGCTTTCCGACACACGTCCCGCACAGTTTCACGGTGAAAATCGCATTCAGATACAGAGAAAACTCGAATTGAACGAACCGCACTCTGCCATAGAGTTAGTATTGTAATGTTAAAGCAATGGCGACGTTCGAATACAGCAAAGCGTATTGTGAGCGAATGCAAGCAGCGAACATACGTACAGCGAGCGTTCGTTCGATACGTATTTAACGCTGAAAACACGAGCGAAAAAATGCGAAAAAGTGTTTCTCGAAAAATGGAGAGACAAAGAAACGGAGAGAAGCGAGAAAAGCAGAGTTCGTCTTACCTTTGAATGGCAAATAAGCAATAAACGAGCGTTTTTCGCGTTGAGAAAAGTGAACGCAAAGAGCGCTTTGAAACGAGCCTTTCGCCTCCTTTCTTTACAACGTCAACTTTGCAGTCTCTCATTTCAATTACACTTTATGGCGACGCAGCCATTGGTCAATTCAATAATGCCGGTATCGAGCAGCCAATCGCAGCCAACCAACACCCGTCCCTCGCTCCGCCCCCCCGCTCTCTGCCGCTTCGCGTGCGACGGGCACCTCGTTCGCACTCCGGTCCGAGCGCGCTTTCCGCTGGCCTCGTCTTTTCAGAAGTCCTTTCGCTCAGCGATCGCTTTCGGCGCGTCTTCCGCGCGGATTCGCTCGCGTTTCGCTGATTTGAAAATGCGAAACGAAGCGAAAAGCGCGCGAGTTTCAAACGCTGAGCAAACAGTGGTCGCCGTGTTGCGAACACACGATGTTTGCGTCATTTGCGAACTGATCTTCTGTCAAATCGAAGCCACGCCTCTTTTCGAATTTTGTTCCAAAGTTTGTTCGAAAGTTGTTCGAAACGAGCGAAAAGCTTCTTTCGAAAAGTACTCGTTTCGCTCTCTTTTCACTCTTCTCTCTCGACTTTCATTCATTTCCCTCTTCTAGAATCGAGCGCTGAGCTTTCGAATTTCCATCGAAGCTGAATTATGTGCACGCCGTACGGTTTCTTCGATTCGTACGCAAGCATCAATCAATTGTCGCAAATCGGCGAACTGTTTCGCGACGAGCGAAGTGATGGAAATCTTCACTCAACTTCTGTCGGCTGCAATAGTGTGACCGATTGCGAGCGTAGTGAACAATACGAACACTACCTCTTTATGGCAGACGATACCGAATGCAACTTGAAATTTGATTCCGATTACGCAACGAGCGATTGTCGGCAAGCAGAAAGCGGATGGTATTGCGATGAAAAGCGCGAAAAGCATTTTCATTTTGATTCCGAGGATTCGTCCAAACATCGCACGAAGTCAAAGGCAATTGAATCAACTCATAGAAATGAAAATGAAAAAAGAAATTGTGCGGCCGAAGAAATACAGACGAACCATTCGGTACACAATAGCTCCTCGAAAGGTCCGCATTTTTTGAAGTTTCCACAAAAGTTATGGAATATTATCAATTCACAAAATGATGCTATCAAATGGGGCGCAAACGGGGAAACGATTATCATAAATTATGATTTGTTTCAAGATCAGTATTTAAGCGAGAATCGCTCTGTCTTTAAAACACGAAACGTCGCTTCGTTCATCAGACAATTGAATTTGTATGGATTTCGAAAAGTGAACCATTCTCTTTCGAATGTAAAAAGCGGCAATCAAAACTCTCACGAATTCAAACACCAATATTTTAAATTGGGTCGTGAGGATCTTTTACAAGAAGTTACACGAAAGTATTCTGCCTCTTCGACTTCTTTGATGTCCTTTCCGATTAGCAGAGGTTCCGCAATGCGAACGCGTACTGCTTCAAACAGTCTTCCTTTTCGCACAGTAAAACGACTGGTTTTCTCTGACAAAGCTCGCAATAAGAGACGAAAGAATGGATGGAAAGTTAGTACTTATAACACCGTGGAAAGTTATGGAAAATTTCGAGGCAATGCAGTAAAAGGAGCTGATGGTAAACTTGAGATTATGAGTCGCAAGAATGAAAATGAAAACGAAAAAGAAAGTAACGATTGTATGGGAAAACAGGTGACGAATAAAATGGAAAAGTATCATAGACTGTTTGATGATGTACTTAATAAACAGAGAGAAGCGTATTCCGGAAAAGCTGAAAAAAACGATAACTTGAAAACCGCAAGCAAAAAGAAATCGCAAGACTCGAATAGTAAATCAAAACCCAAATATGACATCAATGCAGAAAATAAGTATCTTGATGATTCTGAGGAAGCCACAAACTATTATGAAAGGCAAACAGAAACTGCAAGCTGCTATGAACAATATTGGCCTTCACAGTCCTCGCAGCCACAATCATCTGGAAATTCGTCTGGAAACGTTACTTTAATAATGGATCCGAGCATCACTCCAACAAAAGCCCAATCCATTAACCATCAAGCGACGGAAGATGTGATTTATGATTCTGTAATTGAGCAGTACGATGATTTTCTTGCTGGTGGCGATAGTGCTGCACTTCCATTTTTATATATTCACCATTGACTATTATTCTTTTGTTATAACTTTCTTGTTAACTGACTTCAAAAATATTTTATCTTCAAAATTTTAATGCTTACAATGATAGTTTAAATACATTTTTATAATTAGATAAAATATAGATACATATACACTCTTCATTTAAAACAGCCTATTTCGGCGATGGCTATGTAAATGTAAATTTGATATATGCACTGACATTCGAATGCATTACTCTATTTGGGTAATTTTACTTTTTGGAAATTAAGCAAACGAAAGTAAGTTATAATACATCAAAATTTAAAAGCTTTTAATTGATTTGCTGAACGATTTCCACCCGGAGCTAATTTTTTGAACTTAGACGCAACATTTGTTGGCGATTGAGTTAACTGAATTGCCTCAAGCAAAGATGCTTTTAAATACTATGCAAATGGTACTTCTCTGAAGGTATGTGAATTCAAAGTATCGAGTAAAATCTGAGGGATTTTCATTACCATTTCAAACCTACGTGAGTTTCTGTAATTCTTTATTTTGAACTCACTAATTTCGCAACATTTGTGATTCCATATCGAATTGTTGAGCTTTAAAAATCCGTTTAATTTTGATTCAAGAATTACACAAATTTGAATACAAGTAGGTTAGCTTGAGTCAAGTCTTACAAGAAAAGACTGAGTGAGGTGCCAAAAGCGATCAATTAATGTTATTTTTGAAAAGAGAAAACACTTTGCAGCAAAGTTTGATTCAAAAACGTGTTGCCATTATAGAGAAATGAAGCGATAGAAATTCAATCGAGAAAACACTTTTGAACCAAGGAAAGTAGAGTCGAGAAGCATTTAAAAAGCCTTAAACTTCATTTACAGGCATTCAACATCATTTTGAGCATTAAAGCGTGAATCTAGGGAACACATTAAAAACTGTTGTGTGAAATTAGATTCAGCAACGATCTCTACTTTAAAGCCCGAAATGCAAAAGGTGACAACTTGCTCTTGAATATAAAGGGTTTTCAGATGTCAAATGGACTAATGAAATATTTGCTGCTCGCTGCAAAAACTTTGCAAATGAAGTTCTATTCGCATTTGATTGCGTTTTTTGTAGGGTGAAGCGGGAAAGCAAACGCTTTTCTCTCCTAAAGCGAACGATAAATGCGAAACTTGTGAACTTTGTTGGCTCGAGAAAGCGCGCCATCTACGAAACACAAGCTTGACGCACCTGTGTGACAGAGTGCGTTCAATATCGATAATTGAAACTTAATCGAAAAGATTTATTACGAGGGTTGTCAATTTCTCTCAACAAGTGATAACCGTTTCTTAATTCCTAAATTTTAATCTTGAATAAGTGATTCTGCTCTATAAAACCCCATTTTTGACAAGTTTGGTCGCCGGAACCGTGATTTTTTGCTTTTCGAAATTCCATGTTTCGAAAGGAGCATTTCGCTCGTTATAATACATCATCCAATAAAATAGATTTAACAGCGCGAAACTGAGCGGAAACAATATTCGACTAACTTTATCTATCGTTGAAACACTGTTAACAAAACCACGGCCACGTGAACGGCGACTTCGCATTCGATTGCGATACTCTTCGCTTCCGATAAAACAATTATAAAATTGATAACAACAATTCATTGTAGAATGCAAAGCATTGCAGACTGTGGCCAAATAATCATTCGACTCGACTTTACATTCGTCTTCGTTTTCTTCCACAGATTCATAATCTTCATACTCGTCTTCGAAATCTGAATCACTTTCCGGTAAAGCGAATTCTTCATTCATCTCGCCAAGCGCATTGATTGCACCAAATTCGGACAATTCAGGACTGAAATAGCGATCGTGTTTTGGACAATAATTTGCAGCCACAAACGTATTGTTATTTCCTGTGTTATTGGTATAATTTTGCTTTGAAGCTTGTGATGGTCGCAATCTTAATTTGTTTACAGGCGTTGCTGTGAAATACTGCAATGAAAAAAAAACAGTGAATCTTAAAGGAAAAAGGCAAAATTATATAAAGTGATAAGGTCGATCAGTCATAAGCATAAGTTGTGCTTGCTTCAACAATGGTGACAGTCTTTATACAGTTGTAAGTCGCAAAATTTTAATTCGGAGAAAGTGAATTTCCATGTTCCCTTCACTTTTCATTAAAGTGTTTGAAAGAAAAAATTAACAGGCTTTCTCTCGCTCATTCGACTTTTGAAGCAATTGATTTGATCGCAGCTCAATAGCAAAAATAATTGAGTGCTGCGATTGGCGTCCGATCGCGTGAGACGCTTTCTTTATCGGCAATGTTGCGATCTTTTATTGAATATTGTATTGACAATCGCTTTCTGCTGCGAATGAATATTCCTCATCCGCATCTCGCATCTCATTCAGC
This sequence comes from Dinothrombium tinctorium, assembly GCA_003675995.1. Lineage (NCBI taxonomy): Eukaryota > Metazoa > Arthropoda > Arachnida > Trombidiformes > Trombidiidae > Dinothrombium > Dinothrombium tinctorium. The sequence continues at coordinate 10,285 of NCKU01000796.1, read as the reverse complement.
GCAAAAAAGAAGAGAATGAAATCGACAATAGATGCATTGCAAACAAACAGTTTATTCGCTCTTTCGCTCGCATTTTATGCTTGAAGAGAAAAAGAAGCGTTAATTCAGTGTGTGCACCATCTGCGAGCGATCTTTATTTCGCCTTTCGAGTCGCAGAGATGACAAAAATCGAAGTGATGTACCGTCGACTGACAGATAATCACCATTGTATTAGTTTTTAATCGAGAAATAATGCATTCACTCTTTTCGCGAGTTAATTTTGAAAGCAAAGTTTGAAAGTGCGCCGAAACGAGCATCTTTCTCTAACTTCGCAGCGTTGCAATTATTTTTCTCTTCGCTTTTGTTTGCTTAAAAATAACTTCTGTTTGTCTCAATGCAATCTTTCAGCGATTCGAGAGCAATAAGCAAGAAAAGAATGAAAAGCGAGGCGAACAATTGACAGTTGGAACCTAAAGAGAAAACACCAGTTGACAACTCGCGCTTTATAAAAGAATTTTTTTAATAACTGAAATAAAGAAAAAAGTTTCACTTTTGTCAACAACGCTCGGCGAAGAGATCACTTTCGCTTTTTCTTCGTCGCGTTCGTCGTCTGTCTCTTAAACCTTGATTAAAATCAGCGAAATATGAAATGCAACGCGAAATCATTGATCAAACTAAAAACATTATTCAGCGCGTTGAGTATCACTTTTCGTAATGTGCACTTCGAGTTTCTCATTAGAAATTGTTATAACCTTAGTTTCCTTGCTATCCGAGCCAAGGAAGCCCTTTGGAGGAGTTATTATGTGGAGTGCGTCCTCATTATCTTCAAGCCTGTCTTCTGCCCAGTCTTCATCGATTTCTATAAGAGGCACCTCTCCTGATCCAATTTTTGTAAAGTAATGAACTCCAGCGAATTCCAATATTGTGAACATTACGAACGAAAAGCACATAATTACAAACCAATCCAAAGCGGTTGGATAAGAGACTTTTGGTAAATCAGTTCTGGTGTCGAGTCCGAATGTGGAAAGCGTTAATACAGAGGTGATTCCTGTCAAACGATAAACGTGTAAATTAAAAAAGATGAAAAATCGCAGCGTTTTGCTTTCATCACTATTTCAATATTTCGATTTTGCACATTGTTCGATAAAATCCATTGCGATCATTCTTATTGCATTTACAGCGTTTGAATAAAGGAACAATTTTGATGAGATCTATTAGTTTCATTTCGCAAAGTGAAAAAATTTTCAAATGATTCTGCACTCAAAAGCTCCAAAAACTATTCACATTATTTTTTCTTTGAAATTTTGAAACTTAAGCATGTATCTTATTAACTATCATATTATTTGATTCTATTTTTAAGTGCTTGTGAAATGTGATATTTTTCAATCAAAATTAAAAATTTTCTAGAGCAAGTTTTAGAAATTTAGTATAATGCATATGAATTTTTTTGCGAAGTTTTCAGGTAGAGAAGATTAAAGAGCGAATTAAATTATGCGAAAGTAGATCATTAGAATCTCTTTCAACAAATAACTTCTTGCATAATAACAAGCTCTTTAAAGCACAAATCGCATTTTGACGATTTAAAAAATCATTAAAACTATATTTTTAAGTCATCCGAGCTCATTAGATTCAAGTCAGAAGCGTTGCAGCATGAAAAATTTATTTTAATTCCGCTTTGGTACTGAATGATTGCAACCAAAATCATTGTTTTATTAATTATCACTGCTGAGTCTTGTCAAAATAATTAGAGACAAGTGAAATTGCAAGAAAATATTTAATGATCAATGCTGATAGGCGCTTTCGATTGATTGCCGCACTAGTTCTCTTAATAGTGGAGAAACGCGAAATGAAATGTGTGGCAAATCAAGCTGTAAGCTGCAATATCTGTATACATAATATACTTGCTTTGACTTTCATGTGCTCTTAGGTCTTTTGTACTTTTAGGCTTTCAACATATGAAATCAGCAATTCGAGGAATCGTTTTAAACATTGATTTCTTCTGCTTCATAAGTTGTTAAAACTAAAAAGGTTAACTGTCAACATTAGAGCAATCAATAGCGCACAAGTTGAGCTTCATTCTTATCACTGCCCGCGATTCGAATGAATCACTTTCAGTGGAAATATTCAATTCAGTGTAACAAAAAGTGAAATAGAAAGCAAACAAGGAGCTATTTTGCGCAACGAAACTTTTAGAGTCAATATGTAACTTATTTGAATCGAACGCTAGTTTATTTATCTGGAAGTGTGACCGAAATAAAATTTCAAGATAAAATTTAACTTTCTTATATTTCCTGGACTTTTGCGAATTTTTAAGTCAATAAGCGACTCAGATTTGAGAATTTCTTAATATTGAAGTTAAGTGTGACTATTTTGAACAATTTCTCATTTAAACATAAAAGTGAGGAAGGGCGATTGGATTACAAAGCTGTAGTAATAATTTTGCATTTAATTGAAAATCTTTATTTACTTTCAAACAAACACTACAAAACCATTTCAAAAGCAGAGGAGTGGAAAAAGTTATTTGATAGGAAACAATCATTTTGAACATGGACTAACGGGGAGAGAAAAAAGTTTCCTACAACTAAAAGAAAACTTCACTGCATTTCACGTGAGTGTCACATTGAACATGCTTAAATTTGATTTATTCGCACAAAAACGTTCTTTCAAAGCAGCGTTTTATTTAATTTATTTTTGAGTTAATGCTTCACTTCTCACACACTACGAAAATTAAAATAATTGAGTTCAAGGCGAAAAATGGTTCATGTCATTAGCTAATATTTCGCGTAGTGTCGGTATTTCAGTCGTGGCTGAGAGAAAATGGTTAAAAAGTGGCAAACAGAACAAACTATCAAATGTAAAAATGTGATTAGTCGAAACAACTTTCCTCGATAATAAAAAACGTTCTTATGTAAATGTTTTTGCAGAGAACGCTTCTTTACTTTCTTATTAAACTTATCGTATTTTTTGATCAAAATGAATTAAAATGATGCAAAATTTGTTTGACATTTATTGGTATGCAGTAAAGTATGTTTTGCTCTGTTAAGAAGCTTTTCTGTCCACAGTAATGCAGTGATTGTCAAAAAGTTGCTTATCTTACGCATACACCGTATATTTATAAGAGAAGATTTTTAGGTACCGCTCAACAAATTTGATGAAAATTTCGAAAAGCTATCGAAAAAATTAATCGACAAGTTTATTCCCCAATTATCTACATCTTAATCGCAATTTTCACTTAATGTTGAATCGCATAAATTTTACTATCCATTAAGTAAAATGTCACTTTGCCCACACTTTTACTTAAAGCAAAATGTTTATTTTTTAAATTCAATTTCTTTTCTGCTTTATTAATTATTGATTACGATTTACATTTTGTTTGTTTTATTATTTTAAATTTTGTTTTATCATTTAAAGTTTTTTATTTTAAATGACGATAATGAAAACATTAATCATTTTGCCGCGTTCATTAAAATTGTGAAATCTTTTGTTCATTTAAATCGTGAATTGAGCAAAAAAGGGTGTGAAAAGTGTGAAATCGTGAAAATATTCTTCAATTTCATTTAAATACAACTATTTAAATATGCTGTTTAAAAAAAAATGAAAAACGTGAAAACCTCATTAAAGATTAAATAGAATATTTTATATGCTTTTGTATATTTCTTTCGAAACTTTACTATTTGCGATCTCAGCTTAAATGAAGATGTGAATCAACGGTTTCCATATCACGAATTGAAAAAGTTGTAAGAACGAAATAAAAAACGTGTAAGAACAACTGAAATTAAAATTAATTAAACACACTGCAAATTTAAATTTCTAAACAGAAACATTCTTAAAATTAGAATGTAAAATGATTTTAGACTCAATGATCACTTGAAACTGACACAAACATAAGCCAGTCAGATGATCATGAACTTTTTGTGCTTACTTTAAACAAGAGAGTAAAAACAAAAGATCGATCGTCAAATAACTTAGAAAATATTATTAGCGAAATCGACATGAAAAACATCAGAAATAAAACAAAAATTGAAAAATTTCTCATAAAATTGTTTAAAGTAAATTCTCTAAAATCAAACATTTTCTGGCTCCCAATTCGTTCATTTTATAGAGAATTGACTGTCCAGGATGGACAGAAAGTTTCGACTGGGATGGGCTTAAAAACGTCATACAGTGTCGCGTAACATTTGTTATTATCACGTCATTGTGTGCATGCTTCTGCCCTTTCGAAACTTTTTGTCTACTCTGTAGTTTCAATTTTGAACAATCCATGAAACGGAACAAGTAACATAAAAGCAAATGATAAAATTTATATAAGTAATCGATTTTCCTCATGTTCGATTTCCACCTCTAGTGAGAACATATTGATTTCAATTGTTTACTATTAAATTATTTTGCAAAATTGTTAAATGGTATTGCAAAAGACGAATGTAATACCTCCTAACCTTAAATGTTTCTGTAAAACCGTTAAATGAATGAAAGTTAACTGCAAGTTTTTTAATGAGCACTTACCTTTCAAAATCATGGAATAATAAGCAGATATATTCTTTAAATCAGCTTACAAATTCATATTATCGTAATGTAGTGTATCATAAGTAGATATAAAGCATATGATTGAGAATTTTCCTGCTAAAAAAAATTAATGAAAATGTATGTGTATGATGCTACCTGAAAACGAGTGTTAAACGAGCAACTATAAAATAAGACTTTAGTTGAAGACAAAAATTTATTTATGATAATCTAAAATCTATCAAATGCTATCACAAAAATTACCATCAGCTTTTCAAAGCATGTTGGGTTGAAATGTGTTTTTCCAAGAGAAGTTTTTATGAAAAGAACTTTTTATTACTAATTGCATAAATGTTAAGATTATTTTTTATAATCTGTACCATGACGACAGCTGGAAATTAGAGATAACTTCTCTTCAATTAACAGAATCCATAATTTTCAGGTTTAGTTTTTATTATACTTGCTACCAAAAAATTGCTCTTTCATATTGTTTGAAAGCACAGAAACACTGAAAACAGTTGAAACACAAATGTTTGGGTTGGGCCATAAAAAAATCTTTTTCGTTTTCAAAACGATTATTGAGTTTTGCTTTTAGATATCTTTTTGAGAAGTTCAGCAATCGTGCCGAAATCAATTACAATTAAAGTTTGTTTTCTCTTTGCAGATCATTATAACAAAAAGTTGAACGAATTATGGCATTTTTCTAATTCGTAAACACTTTTTATCATTTCTTCGAACTAAAGAATAAAGTTGAGTCTCAATCAAAAATATTAATCGATTTAAATTTTACCTGGTTTGTATTTTTAAATTTTTTTAGTTCTACTCATCTAGAAACTTTATAACTTTTAAACTTACGTATTTGTATTTGAGCTCAAATTTTAGCCAAAATAAAGCAAAATTTTAGCATAGCTTGAACAAATGCGTAAGACATTTTAGTTTTGAATAAACAAATATCGACATTTTTAGTGCGATAAATGGGATTTTTTCATTTTTTTCAATTTCAATTTCAATTTATTTGATAGGATTTTCACCTGAAAAACACTCTTTTCATAGTTCTAAACAAGAAACGATAAAGACTTTATAATATTTAAATTTGTTTGCCGAGCTAACATTTTTGGCAAAAGTAAATTTTCAACAAATCGCAAACATAAGTTCGTCTAGGAAATAATTCGAATTATTTTTTTACTTGAAGTATCAGAAATGAATACATTTTGTTCATTTAAAATAAAGCAAAAACAAGATTAAAGTATGACGAAAATGTTTTATAAGTGAACAGAGAAAGCATCAAAGAATCAAGCATCGAAATTAAAGCTTTTCAATTTATTGAAAAAAATTTTCGATGACTGATAATCATTTGGCTTTATTATAAACTCGAAAGGATTTGTTTCATTTTCTTATTTGATCAAACTTGAATTGAAAGGAAGTATGTGAAATAAGTAGAAAGCTCACTATGAAAGATTTTTACGTATCTACTAGCGTTTCAAAATGTAATTTTCAAAACTTTTTTTGAAATAATATGGAAATAAATTGAAAACATTTAACATTAAAAATTTTCTTGAATTTTGAAGGTAATTTTTTAAACGATATCTACCTATCAAATGAAAATTGATTGCATTTAGAGAATTAATCAAGTCATTATTGTATTATATTGTCATTATAAATTTAACACTTATGATTAGGGAGCGGATTTTGCGTGGTACACACAAACCACACAAATGAAAAATTAATAATGAAACTTAATAATTTTGTAATAACAAATAGATTAACGCAAAAATAAGTCAGAATTGAGACCACACAAACCACACACACACATTTTGTGCATTTAAAACCACACAAAATCCGCTCCCTACCTATGACATAAAGATATTTTTATAAATTTTCATAACTATAAAAAAATTTGTAATCGTATGAGTACAATTGCAATGGAGATGAACTTTCAGATTAGATATGAATTTTAATATAAAATTGCACAATAAATTCAAGATAAAAGTGTTTAGCTCAATGACAACTTTAGAGTACAGATTTTTTCGAATCTTGCTTTTTTCTATTAAATTAAGCTTGATTTGAGAATGTTTCTAATTTAAATTAAATTTTAATCATTCTTTTGAGCAGTGTTTAAAATCAGAAAATTTGAAATTTTTCAATAGAAAAATTTGTCCAAATTAAATTATCATTAAGATTTATATTTCCTTAAAATTAAAAAGATTTACACTAAAAGCAGCATACTTAACTTTAAGATTTTTGCTTTTTAACTTCAAAAGCAGTAAAAAAGTTTGAATAAAAAATGACAATCATTTATTATATTAAAGCTTTTCTCTTTGTATATTTCATAATTTTCAATAACTACACCGAATAATGATATTCAGAAAATGCGTTTCTCGCAATTATTTCTTCGCTTCTTTTATCTTTATTTAAATTCAAATTTAATAAAATTAAAAAGCGATACGAAAAAAGATTTTTATCAACAGCAAAATTTTAAAAAATATCTTTGTTTATAGTATAGATCGCTTTCTACAATACAGCTAAATTGCTTATCTCCAATTTCTGTTTAATATTTCATTTACTTCATATATAATCTTGAAAGTTTAATTTCTCGAGAATGTTTGGGACCACGCAAAAGCTTTTATAACCATTAAAAATATATAATTTCTAAATTTTTTCTGTCAATTTAAAATGAACAGAGTGCCAGCAGTGTGTAATGGCAAACAAATTATGCCAGAATCTTTTTCTATTTTTCATCCATCTAAAATCGCTACACAGTGAAACCTCTCGACCAAGCAAACCAATGGGTTCAAAAATCTGACCTTTATAAAGAGGTGGTCGTTCTAGAGAAATTTTCTTAAATTGAGTTAAGTTAGGAAACTATTTTATTTTTGTGTCCGTTAGTGGAGGTGACCGCTTAAGAGAGATGGCAGTTAGGGGAGGTTTTACTGTATATAATGTAAAGGGTGTTGATAAAATGTTCACGATAACCATTAGCTGGCTAGCAGAAAAATACTCTAATTACGATCAAATTAAACTTTTCATTTGTTTTATCAAGCACTAGAGGATTAATATTATGTCATGTTGCTTAAAATTGAGTTGAACTGATAAGATTCAGCATCATTTTTATTCTATGATGGCAATTAATTAATTTTATGAGAAATGAAAAAATTCAATGATCGTAATTTGGCTATTTTCAGAAAACGACCTATCGCTCAGATGAACATTTCATTAACGCCCTTTGTAAGCATCTATTTTGGCAGAAGATCCCCGAATTTTTGCTTTTGTCCGAAGTTTTAAGAAAATTGAGGAAAACGCGTAAAATGTTCGTCCATCAGCGTTGGCAAGCGCAATTTGAAGTTTTGAAAACAAGTTAACCATAAAATTTTGTAAATAAATTTGGAATTCTTCGCAGTTCGGCATTCAACGATACGTGAATTAAAATTTTGAGCAACCGACATTTTGAATCACTGTTTGTTCACAGCTTTACGCACGTCCATACTATCTGATGTCTACAACTATTTTACCATTAGTAATTTTTTCATTGCGGAGGTAATCCTTTTGGTAAACTTTGATCATGGTTCGCACCAAATCTAATAACGCTCTGATTTATTTAACCTCATTTCTCGAGCGAAACGAAGCTCGCTAAAATACCTACTTTCAAACATGTGGGCCAAAAACAACCAGAGAAAACGTGATCGCAATTTTCTAAAGCAAAGATGTATTTCAAATAAAAACAACTTTTTTAATTCTTCATCTGACAAACAAGTCGAAGCTCGAGAAAGCGAATTAGCAATTAAACATCTGTTGCTGAATACTTTCGGATAAAATTAAGCTGGTAATAATTCATTTAACACTCATGCTTGTTGCAGGATTTGGACATAATAACTCAACTAAGCTGCAAAACATAAAACGTTTCGCTAATCACGTGGCGGCTGTGTCTTACTATTGCACTAGTGAGCGTCAAAAGCAAGATTGTTTTTCTAAAACTAAAGCCGTTGAGGTTTCTTCAGGAAAGCGAAAGATTTAGGAATATAAACAAATCTTTTGATGCAAGCTAAAAACAAATTATTTGGCAAAATCGATGAAGGTTTATTTATAAAAAAATTTACTAAAAAACTTTCTCAATGGCGAAGAGATTTTTAAGTAAAGTCAACATCAACATCACTCATATCGACAACAGACACCATACGAAGAGTTACACATATGAATCTCCGTGCTTCGCGCTTTGCAACTGTAGCGAAGGATGACCAACTCGGCTATCGCATTGGCGATGGCGAGCAATGTTTGCGCAAAAAACAAAGCGTTTAATCCACATAGCGAGCGTTTTGCAGAATTTTCGTGTGCTCGCAACTTCATTCGTCGGTTCGCTTTCAACAAGCTGGGCATAACAGCGTGCCACGTATTACCGTGTCTCTAACCGACACACGCACTCTTCTAGCTGCTTTCGCATGATTTATATTCGTGTTCATTTAGTAAGTAATAAAGTCTCGATTTTTACAATAAAGTCCATTTCGCATTCATCCGAACCTGAATTATTGTGACGATTAGGCCTGAGTCGTCACAGAAGAAAAAACGTTTGAGCTGTAGAAAAAACTTGCTTTAAAACAAAAATAGTTATCACAAGTATTCTCAAAATTTAACCTTTTTTTTGCTAGTTTTTCAAGTTTTATTTTTCAAGCTTTTGTTAACTTCCATAAAACTTTCGTGCGCTTTATTCTTAATCATTTCCACTTGTTTCAGTATTTGCCGCATTTTATTTTTACTGTTAGTTATTATTGAAGCGTGAGTGTGCGAAAAGGACAAGGCTCTTTCGCCAATTCTCTTCGCTTTTCTAGTTGTTAACGATTTCTTATATATAGAAAAAAATTACTCAGTTACTCGCCAAAACACTGTTGCAAAATAAAGGTACAAAAAGTAATTTAAAGAATAATTCCGGCATCTTACCGATTTTCTTCATCGTGATCATGAATAGAAATGATCTTTTTAAACAACGCTGTTTAAGTTAGAATTGACTCTGAAACTTAACACTTTTTTAACAAGGAAAATGCTCATTTTTGTATAGCTGATGCTGTGAAAACAAGCTGCCGTTTATCAGCAAAGCAGTTTTTAAACAATTCAACTCTACAACTTTTCGTGTTTCTTTTTCTCAAAATTGTCCAATTTCTCAGTCGCTTAAGAGAAAAAGTAAATAAGGCCTTTTGAAACAAATTCAGCATTTCACAAATTTATTTAACAAATTAATTTATTGAATAATTATTAAACTGCTTTTATTTGAATGATTAAAACTTCGAAATGCTGAAAGTCTATTGTCTCAAATATTAAATGATAACTGATATTCAAAAATGATTTATAATGAGTTAATACATTTAAAAGAACTAAACAAACCGAAAGCGAGTGAGACTAATTGAAAAAAGCAAAATTCATTCAATAGTGCTGATTTCAAAAGTAAATTCATAAATATTGTGGCGATTGGGTGCAGGCATTAGATCGCTACAACATTTATGTTGACAGATGCGAAACGGATTTTGGATTAAAACGTGGTAGCTTTATTTACAAAAGAGTCGAATTAACATTTGAAACCAAAACACAAAATTAAAGACGCGACGGACGAAGGGTAGCTTCGTGTGAGAAGCGTTGCCTTAGGTAAGCGAGAATTTGAACGCTGCTGAAGAACGTTGCGGCTCGTGAGAGAACAAGGCTTGGCGCACGATGTGTTGGCTGAAGAGCGCTTATGATAGCAAAGAAGCTAAATGTATTCCTTGAGCAATGCTTTTATACACGCGAAATACTGATAACAGGATTGCAATCAGTGAATGAAATG
>NCKU01000795.1:0-33386 GCA_003675995.1 Dinothrombium tinctorium | reverse complement strand
CATGCATCGATCGTTCGCTTCGAACGCATTCGAATGCAGGCAAATGCAGCGAGACGCGATCAGTGCACACTGCGTCCGAAGCTCGAATGACGGCCGACTGAACTCGAGTGAAAACGCGAGTAATTCACGGCTATTCGATCGCTTTTCAGCGAACAGCGTTCGACAGCTTTTCACTGCTTTTTCACTACTTTTTCACAGTACACTTTTCACGCTTTAAACACAACTCAATCATTGCTCGCTACAAATGGTCGCTACACTCTACGCGCACACGCCCCGAGCGAGCGACATCTCGCGTCTGCCTCTACTCGCGTTCGGAACGCCTGTGTCCGAAGTGATTTGTTGCGGCGACCTCTTACTGCCGTCTCTTCGGGAGTCAATTCACGCCGAGTTTCGCTTTAATCGTTTTCGTTTCACTTTTTACGAATTTCAACACTCGCTTTCCGCGTTTCTGCTTTTCAGTTATTCAAAATGAAACATTAAATGCCACAAATTTTTTTCAATTAAAGTTTATTTGAAATTCACATTAATTCAATTAATCAATTATTTAAATTTATTGAAATTAAATTTTAACGCTGTAAAAAAATAAACGCAAAACATGTTATTACAAAACAAGTGAGTAATTGGCGTTTATTACCTGCTTCTGTCGTAATCAACATCTCAGTTTTTATCGGCTTACGAATCACCATTTAACATAACGAAGGTGACATTCTATTTCGGAGAGAGAGTGAAAACAAGGATATTAACTCATCGATGAAAAAAGATTTGTTTCTTTAAATAAATGAGAAATGCACTTTTCAAGCTTTTTTTATCACATTTTTATGACTTGTGATTTTAATGCTAGATTTAGCCATTCAATGATCAGTCTCGGTATCACACTCGATCATTGCTTGTGATTATCACTATTAAAACATAAATTACTCTCGAGTCACTTCTTTTTACTTTAAGCGTTTTATTTAAATTTTTTAGCTTCGTACGCATTAATTTGCTATATCTGAATAGTTCTAAACCTGAATTTTCAATCTAATTTTTTTGATAATATAGCCAATTAACTTGTCCGAAGCTGAATCTAAAGTCAACAAGTGATATGATCTACTTTCAGCAACTTAATTGGAAAGAAGTAATTCGAATTATTTTCTTATATTGATTACAACTATTAGACTATTCTGAGTTGTTTAAACCAATAAACTTTCTCCATTTTTTTTGTCCTAAACTTTGTAGTATTGAGTTACTCACTTTGATCAGCAGATTTACAGTAAGCACTTCCTGGAAAATCACACACCAGTTTATAAGGATTAAAATGAGTTCCAGGTCCACACTTTTGAATGTAAGCTTTGCAATGACTGCATTGTACAAAAGAACAACAACTTTTTGGATCAGGAAAGATTCCTGAGGGCTTAAGACAAGGTCCGCCGGGATAACATCCTTCAATGTAATTCACCTTAATCCCTCCATATCCTCCAATATTATTGATTCCACCGATTCCTTTGAGGAAAAAATGATGAAATCATTATCGCTTTGTCTTTTTATTTATTTTTATCAAACTTACCTTTTCCAGGCTCAATATATTGACCCTTGCCGACACTTTCATCAACAACTTTTTCTTGAAATTGACCTTTACCAATTGACGTTTCTATTTTTTGTTGGAATTGACCTTTACCAATTCCCGTTTCAATTTTTTGACCTCCTCCTCCAACGTCCACTTTGTCTTGTTTTTCCTCGTACTGACCTTGGACCACAGTTTCTTCTCCTTTTTCATCTTCATCTTTTACCTGTTCATACTTTTGTTCTTCGTACTCATCGTCATTTTTTCCCACAACTTTCTGTTGTCGCGCATATACCTGTTAGAAAATCAATAAATCGTCGATTGTATTCGAATCAACGTAATTATTTCAAAGAACACACAAACCTCATAAAACAGACAAACAGCTAAAATTACGTACAAAAACTTCATTTTTTTCAAGTTTGGTTAAAATTATCGAGCAAAATTGATAAATTGATTTCGAGAAGGATACCGAGCCTCGTTTTATATTCAAAAAATCGCTTACAATCATTTCGCCACATCCCGGGATCAGTTTTCCTGCAATTATCATTTAATATTTAGCTTGAATTTTGGCTGTAAGAATTCTCTAAATGCAGTCACGAATTCATGTGTATTATTGTTTTTCGCAGGGAAATATTTGTCGCTATTCCATGTTTGTATAGAGAGGTGAAAAAACCAACTCTTGGTCCTCATAAATTTTTGACGCTTATAGACAAATGCTAATTCACGCCATTCTCAGGTAATCATTAGCATTTTAACGAAAAATAAATTTTCAAGTATACATTTACGTAATTTTCCGTAAAATTGTGTAAAATATTTAAAAAACCTTTTTTTAATAAAAAGAGTATCACAAACGTTTTATCGCTACACTTTAAGCTTTTTCTTTTACTTAAAAAACAATGTTGAAGTTAATGAAGCATTTCTAGCATATAAAAAGGTCTTTATTGCAAACTAAATTAACAAAAATGTGTTGAGATTCTTCACCTTTAAACGCAAGTACTCTGAATCCGCGAAACAAAAATTTTTGCTGTAGAGTCGACAAGGCGTATGATAAATTTCACAAGCGATTCACTCAGATTTGTTGTACTAAAGTGCACGGCAATTCTTACTATAAATCAAGTTCTATGCTCATGCTAAGTTTCACAGAAATTGGGAACGGGTCATAAAAACAATTTTCCTTGTACGAGATAATTTACCATTTTTATAAAATTATTAAAAATTAATTTAAGCGATTGTTTGAATTCTTTATTTTTTTTCGTAAAATATATTTTACTCTGAGGCAGTGTAGAATTCGATAATTCAGAGAAACTTTTTTTCACATAAAAAGTGTAATTACACGCTTGTCAATCTTAGTGACAATGTAAAAATAGTTATTAGAAATTAAAAATAATTCCAGTGATTGGAGAAAACTTTATACAGCTGCGTTCTTTTGTACATAAAGTTGTAATTATATAAAATAATTTAAGTATAGAAAAAAAATTCTAAAGAATTTTATGCATTTTATTGTTTACACTTCTTTTGAAAAGTTGTTTGTCAGTTTAAATAGAAACCATCACTTTTCGACATAAAATATTAAAAATTAATCGAAATTATTTCTTCTGGATATTCGTAAACAAAATTTCATAATTTAAAATTGTCAAATTTTTTTTAAGAATAAATGAACTTCAATCTAACGGTAATAATGTCAAAAAAAGTTTTATTTAAACAACATCAAATTAATATTTCCTGCCGTTTTACAATTTTTCAAATTCAATTTTTTTTTTATAATAAAATGCAATCGATTATAATGTAATAGAAATGATTTCCTTTCTACTTATCCTTTTGAGTTTTCGATTTATTCGATTTATTGATTTTATAAATATAAAATTCCTGAAGCTTTTTTGGAGTCATTAATGACAAAAATTCATGTTTACTCTATTATCAGGCAGCCCATAATTTATCAGACAATGCACGAGAGTGGAACAATAAGCAATAAACAACGAAAACTTTAAAATCCACAATGTATCTCAGTTTTTTATCATTTGATACTAATGTTTACTATATGATTCATGTATTTATCAGAATTGCGAATTTTATGGAGCCAAAAAAGGCGTCAAATTTTGCTGTGTTGGGAAGTAGAGGTGGAAACGGGACACGGAAAAAAACTTTAATCTCTTGTTCGTGTGCTCATATTTATATATCTTGAAGGAAAATAGGAATAAATGAAAAGAATGAATAGTAATAATGTAAGCTGCGAATAAAGAGAAATATTAATTTATCTAAAATAGAAATCATATTAAAAATTATAAATCGTGAGAATGAACAAGAGGTAGAACAAATGAAAGGTAAAGTTTATTGTTTTAAGACCAGCGAAGTTGAAACTGAAACCGTAGTGCTAAGAAATGGTAAAGAATGAAGTGGAAATGGGTGGTAATGGAACAAACTTTTTAAAAATTTTGTAATAATGGAATTGGATGGAATGAAATTCGTGATAATAATTTGCATATTCCCATTTTATTGAATTTATTATAGTTTTTTCTTTAAAGTTCAAAGAATCACAGTTTAAACTTTTGGGACGGGTAAACGGGCTACGGGGTTTACAGGATGGGACGGGATGGGACAGCCCATTAGCTTACGGGATACGGGCAGGTTTTGAGATTTTTATTTCATCCGTCTCTACATCTATTGGGAAGCTCAAAAGCGTTATTTTCGGGAAATCGAAATTGCTCAATTTTACTTTAAAAAGTTAATTAAATATAAAATAAAATTTCCGGAGCGTATCGAAGTAACTAATTCATAAAAATGTTTAAAAAACCAAACGAGACTCAAGAGAAACAACTAAACGAGACAAGAGAACTAAAAGTGGATAGAAAAGTTTCACTTCTCAGAGAATAGAAGTTAATATTTGCAAAGGAGAGTTTGCAGTTGGGGCGTAGAGTTGCATTTTTCGGCTTTTTTATGTTGAATTTTGGCATTTTTTTTTCCGTTCGAAAATACGCTAAATTTCCGATTATTTCCGAGTGAATTTAATTACAGCAAAAAGGCAAATTAAACCGCAAGACAGAAACAAGATGTTAACGTCGTAAATAGGAATGTTTATTGCCATTAGAAGCAGTGTAAAAGCATTTACATCATCGCATATTCAATCAAGCGATCAATCAATTTATTCTTACACTAACATTCTTGTATGTCATAAGAGCTTTATGACATCAGCATCTCGTTGCCGTCTTGGTGTTTAGTTTGTCTTTTACTCTAATTAAATTCATTCCGAAATCATCCGAAATTTATCGTATTTTTCAATCGGAAAAAAAGCTTAAATTAGATAAAAATACAACTATACACCCTGCTTTCACATATAGAAAATAAATTTAAAAATTGGACAAACCTTTACAAATAATGTTCATAATACATAATGTTGCGAACCGAGTCGTTTTCTTTGAATTTTTCTACCACTTTTTTAATTTGTTTCTTCGAACATTCGAACTCAGAAACACACATTTGATAGCTTTTCGGTCCGCATTCCGAGTGGTGAACATTCGAACTCAGAAACACATTTTCAAAACTTTCTGTCTTGTGGTACTGTTTTATATACAAAGTACATTCTCTAGTTGAGGCATCTTTTTGTTTCCGCTGTTATTTCTCCGCCATGTGTGTGTTTAGAAATGTATTCTTTGTTTCATTTTATTCTCTAAACATTTCTCTTTAAATTGGTACATTTAGCATATTTTTACCATTTTTCATTCTCGAGTTATCCCTGTTCAAACAATGCGACTTTTATAAAAATCACCTGCATTAGATGTCGGACTTTATGCAATAGATAAAAACTTTATACTGTCGAGCAGATGGGAGTTGGATGGAGATGTAGTGTCGCACAGATGGGAGCGAGGTGCAGATGTAGTGTCGCGAAGATGGAACCACTAGATAGGCAAGCCCCGATCTCAGTTTAACATACACACACTGATGACAATTTTATGCATGCATTTGTGCGCTTTAAAATCAAATCCAAAATTATGATGGGACATCGACTATGTCTTTATAAAATTTCGCAACTATGTCCAAGTGTGAAAAGTTGTGTTTCTGTTACTTTTCGAAAAAATTATTAAAAATTATTACTTTTTCGACAAATGCAACTTTAATTTATGCAATAAAAAGCATAAATTAAGACGCTGTAGTTCCTATAATAAAAATAAGTTCAAAGTATCCAACGAATTTTAAAAATAACATTTTCGTTGAAAATCTGCCTTTTTTAATTTGATCATCTTAAAATAAAATTATTTAAATAAATTTCTTTTTTACTTCCAAAGATTATGAAAACTTCAGAGTATTTTTAAATATTCTTTTACTTTTTCTACTTCAAATCTTTTTTGAATAATCGCAAAAACTTTCCTGTAGATTGAGAAAAGGAAAGAGTTTATATGAAAGCAAAATATTGATGTGAGTAAGATTTTTATTTTTAAAGAAAAGAAAATTTTCGTCTGAAAAATAAACAAAAATATGTTTCGCTTTCTCGAGAGACTCGATATTTTGTTGATATTTTGCTTTGCATAATTGTTTTATTGCTAACAGTTAAAAATTTAAATATAATCTGGCTTAGTCACGTAAACTTTTCCCACTCTCATTGAAAGTCAGAGTTTATAGGTAATTAAACTTTAAATCTGCGCATAAACATAATAGTTGTTAAATTTAGAAGTGCATTGAACCAGTTGCTCCCGTCGACAGTTATCTTAGTCCTGGAGCCAAATAGTTATGGCCGAGCCACATTCTCCAGCTAACGGTACTTTTTTCAATCATCTGCGCGCGATAAATACTCATTTTTGCTTTAATTTCACATTTAATTAACATGCAAATTTCTAAAAGGCATTTTTCTGAAATTTTTATATATTTTTGCACTTCTTAGTTTATATAATTAAAATGTCTGCCGAACAATTGAATCATTTGACTTAAAAAATAAGCTTTGAATTTTCTAATTTCACTATGACGATCGCGAAAAACGACCATCTTATTCATCGAATTATGTTTCTCGCATTTCAATGGCTAGTGAATGTGAAAATGAATTCTGGTGAATCGTAATTAGCTTCTAGTATAATGGGCGCGTTGATTGCCCATTTTAATTATTAAACATATTATTTGCAATTTTTAATTCATAATTTGTAGTGTATCAGTGCGTGATTTAAACAATTAGCAAATAATTAGTAGTAATAAATAAGCATTTGTTACGGCAATGATAATGAATTATATTTTACTTTACAATAAACAAAAAAAAAGAAAGAAATATGTAAAACAATCTTTGTTTGAGATAACTTAGATCACAATTATATTAGTGTTAATAAATAAGAACTTTAAGTTTGAGTATGATTTCTACCAAAAAAAGTAAACAGCATTTTCGCGTTAATTCTTAAGATCTTGCATTTAACGAAATTCGTACACTTGTATGGAGTGTTCGGGAATATGCACCAAATTAAGTGATTGATACCTGTTGAAGACAAAGTAATTAATTTTTTAGAAATTCTATAAAGATGTGGTTAGCTTCGAATTTCTTTAACAAAATGGTTGAGAAATCAATTAAATTTTATAAATATAGAAATAAATCAAGACAAAAACACCTGAAATTCAAAAGTCCTAGATTAAAGAGAGAATATTTTTGCTAACAGATTTTGAAAAAATTGAACTATTGAAACAAATGATTTAATATAAAAAATATGGAGCGTCTTGTGTGAAGATTCGACTCGTATCAGACATCCAAGGAAGGAATATAACTTGTGATCGTCAGTTTCAAGTCATCAGAAATGCGTTTTCCATCATAGAGTAAATCTTCACACAATAGACTACCACTTAAAGGTATGCTGGACTTGAACACGTGCCAAATGAGTGACTTTGACAAATGAGAGCTCTAACCAACTGCGCCACAGTCAGAATTGGAAATACTTACCACTCGGACTGCCTGTGATAGTAGTATCCTTCGATATTGGCCGTCGATTTCGTAAAACAAATGTAGTAGAATCCAGCGAAGCTTGCCCCGCTTATGTCTTTGATAGTATGATCGGGAACCAAAAAATGCTCTTTCCATCGCATAAAAACGAAATCGGTATTCTCCAATTGGGAATAATCAAACGTATCTAAATTAAATGTTTTTGAAAACTGATAAAATGGCAGAAATCGTGACCAGTGTTTCCTATCAACGTCTTCATCTGCGTCCCACTTACGCGTGAGAAACGGGTATTTTTTCGCGATAATTTCACCGTGAAAGAACGTGGTAAGAGTGGGAAACTCTTCTGTTAAACCTAAGCATTCAAATAGAAGAAATAAAACAATGAATGAAATAAAAGCGAAACAAACCTTTAATTTTCAGATAACCGCACAAGTATGAATTAACCTCGTCCACGTGTTGTAGAACCACTTCGACATCGTAACAATTGCCTTTTGATTTCTGATGTCCGCCGAAGCGCGAGCCATTGTAAAGCAATGATTTGGTGACACCCAATTGTTTGGAATTAGCAAGAAGCGGAGGCCCCGTCAATACTGGCCTCAACTGTTTCTGCGAATTTCGCACCGCTTTTTGCGAGCGTTTGCTGACTGACTTCGATTCTTGATCGGACGCCTGTGGATTGCTGCACTTTTGTTCGTCTTTCTCTTCGTTCTCGTCGCATTCGATGAAATCGCCGCTTTCGCACTCGTTTGTGCACTGCTCGTCCGTCAAATCGACATTGATTCCGGACTCGTCTTTGTCTAAAACCAAGTGACTGATGACATTGTTGTTGTTGTTCACATTATTGCTCGACTGTTGGCTTCCGCTCCCGTCGCATTTAACAGGCATTTCGAATGAATCGAACGCGCCGCGCTCCGTTCTTCGAAACGAAATACGAGTTCAGAAAAAGCTAAGAGTGGAACGCAGCAAAAATGACAGAAAATCGCAAATTCTTGTTTCGCGTCACTTCACGCGAAATGCGCACTTTTCGACTTTCGCCTCGTTTCGTTCGAAACTACGGCTGAAAGAATTCGCTTTTTAAGCAAAGCGAAGCGCAAAGAATGGAAACGAGACGAGTGTTCGTTTCCACCGAAATCAAAAAGGCTTTTCGCGAAAAGCGACCGATTTTTTCAGAAATCCGATTTTTCAGCGATTGTGTCGCCGACGAATGAAGGCGCAATCAACGGTCGTTCAACTTTCGCGCCGCCATTGAGATCTCGGACAACGGCTATTTTCTCGCGTGTGTTTCGCGCATTTAGCGAAGAATTTTTCGAAAGAGACACTTTCGCGTTGTATGTGTCCGCTTTCGAAGCGAAGCGAAACCCGAAAAATGGTTCCACTTTCGGAAATCGCAGCGAAAACTTTCGCGAATCGAGCGTCGGTTGTCAAAAGCGCTTCGCAGCCGACGCGAGATGTCGCTCGCTCGGGGCGTGTGCGCGTAGAGTGTAGCGACCATTTGTAGCGAGCAATGATTGAGTGGTGTTTAAAGCGTGAAAAGTGTACTGTGAAAAAGCAGTGAAAAAGCAGTGAAAAGCTGTCGAACGCTGTTCGCTGAAAAGCGATCGAATCGCCGTGAATTACTCGCATTTTCAATCGAGTTCAGTCGGCCGCCATTCGAGCCTCGGACGCAGTGTGCACTGATCGCGTCTCGCTGCATTTGCCTGCATTCGAATGCGTTCGAAGCGAACGATCGATGCGTGAGAATCGGCTTTGAATCCGTTCGATTCGTGAGTAGCGAACGCTGGCCGTAAGCGGTGCTCGTCTCATCGCGTTTCGCGGCCGAACAGCGGACACGAAACCAACCGTTCACTGCACTCAACGCTCGCCACCACCGCTACTCGCACTCAACTCTTCAACATTCTTCATTCGTTCGCTCTTCTCTCGTCTCGCAATACCACTACTCTCCACTTCCACACACTCCACACTCCGTACGATATGTTCTCTCGAATATTGCCCTCATCTAAACACTGCTATCACATCGAAAGGTACGTAAGCATTCTCAGAGAAATTGTTTCTTAATTTGTTTTATTCACAAACACAATGCATTTCTATCGTTGAGTGCGGTTTCAACGTCTGAACCATTCGAAACCGTTATTTTCTCCTTATTTGCACATATCGATATTGAAACGTGTAAATAACCTTTTTTGCAAAACAGTGAAAGAACAAACTCTCATTTGCAAAACTTCTCTGTTTGTGTGTAAATAAAGAGAAAAATCCGCCAAAAATAAGATAACAATGTTTCATTGCGATAAGCAGAGTGAAGTTTGGCGCACCTTTGGACCAAGTATGTGGCATTCACAACCAAATTCCGGGACCTTTGTTGATCCTCATATTGAAGCTGAACAAAGAAGCGCCGTTCAAAAAGGACGTATTCCGAGCCCCCGGTCATCAGGCGAATATGAAAAAGTTAATTCACTTTTTGCAAGTGAGCAGTTCACAGCATTTGTGTTGACGTCGTAAAAAACGTTTTCTCTTCCACAGACTGGGCGTTTAGTGAATATTGATAAATTCAGTGTTTACACGATCGCTTCTGTTTTGAAGAAGTTCTTACGTAAAATTCCGGGTGGAATATTTGGACCCGAAATCGAATCTCGTCTGTTTGATATAATTCACAAAGAGAATATCGAAGAAAAACGGGAAGAAATTCATAGGTACGAATTGACCTTTTTTGTGAACAATCGTTCTCGGATGCCTTTTTCATAATGAACCTTTTCCTTTTCATCTTTTTTCTAAATAAAGGTTAATAAAATCACTTCCAGTTGTCAATCAACAACTTCTTGTGCTGTTATTCGGCACTTTTCGTGCTATCGCAAGCAGCAGTGAAAAAGCGAGTACAGGGATGACCAGTGAAGCGATCGGAGTATCGGTTGCACCTTCCTTCTTTCAAAGTTGTGTGTCCGATGGTTCAAAGATTGCAAAAATGGAAGACGTCCACAGGTTTAAGGTAAACGATGCGTGTAAATTAAGCGAAAAAGTCTGTATTGAGGCTGCCTTTTCGCTATCGAAAGTTGGGCAACAAGAGAATGACCCTAAAGAGGAAATAAATTTTTTGGCTCTTTTCCATCGATTCTTGTGTAATTGAGTTCCATTTGGATAACGATCAAGTTGCTGATAGGTTAAAGCCCCGTCATAATAATAAATAGGAAATGATTGCATTTTCTTTTGTCCAACTACTTTAGTGTCGATTATTCTCAATTAGCAAATAGTATGAACAAAATTGATTTATTTGCACTAAAAAGTCACGACACTTCCCTCATTCTCAAAATCGATACTAACAATTTTTGAAGTCATTTTCTTTTGATTAATTTTAATGATGGTTTTATTCTTTTTGTTTCTTTTCATTTTATATATATCTGTGCCATGCTTCTGCTGCTTCTGAATATTCAATCCATATTTGTAACAAAAAATGACACAAAATCCCAACCAAATTTATAAAATTAATGACTGAATGATTTGTTCCATTTATTGAAATGAAATCAATGCTAACTCTAAACCAAGGCACAGATTGTGGTAAGTTTTCATCAAACTACAAATTACCCAATTTTATGTGTTGCGGGATTATAGACTTAATTTTCTGGACCCTATTCATTATATCTTCAGAAATCACATGTTTTTAGGAACAATTTGTATTAGTGCCTTGTTTTTCATTTCGCACCATGTCCTTTGGGTTGAAGGCTACTTTCGATCCAAAATCCTTAGACTAACCTGATTATGTTTCCGACTCTTGATTCACATTGATTTAGACCTGTTCCTGCATGTGCTTTACACTCTGCATTCTTTTCTATCCTCACTCGCACGCCTGTTCTCACGGCCTTTAAATTATTTATATCCAATGGTCAATTGTTAGCAATCGCATATCAAATATCTGTGTTCATTTCAGGTGGCGACTACGATAATGAAATTTTTAATTGATAACTTTGGTGTGTCAAACCTCTTCGGTCGCGAGAATTACGAATATTATGCAAGAATCAGTGGACGTGTTCTAAAAGTAGAGGAAAATTGGATTTTCGCTTTTAAATATCCTCCTGATAACCTTATTCCTCGTAAGTGCTAAATATTGGCATCTGTTGGTGACATTTTGGTGAGGTTATTGCGAGATTTGTGTTATGAAAGCTTGCCTGACGTTAAGTTTCCTTCTATAATCTTACGGTATTATCGCTCCTTTCCTTTCTTTCTTTCTCGCCACAACTTCAGGCAAAACATCGCTTGAGGCTGAACGTGAATGGCTTCATAGCGAAGCCCAACGCTGGGGTCTGCCCCTAGCAGCCAATAGACAGCTTCAAGGTAGCTGTGACAACATTTCACCCTCATGATGTAATCGCTTCTATTCGACAGCTATATCATCATCAGAAGAGTGTCAAAGTACACCAACACTATGTCCATCCACTTCAGGAGTAACCACTTCCGTAATTTCCAGAGGTGGTGAACACGGATCTCATTCACACGCAACAACGACTCTTGTCGACGAAGCTTACGCACGTTTAAGTATGTCACTAGAAGAAAACGTGTTCAAGGTATTGATCGTTTTCCTATTCATGTAAATTGGGGCTAATAGCAATGATGAATCATTCGCCGCCCCAGTCTTAAAAGTAATGATGATTGGCTTTTCGCTGAAAACTATTAGCCTCCCACTCATTAACTTCATTGCTTAAATTTGCACCATTTAGCCATTCAACTTTCTTCTTGCACAGGTAACTACTCCTAAAAGTCCCTCATCTCCAGCAGCAAACACTGGCTCATCAGCTTCATCCGTCAATTCTCATCAACGCCTTCAGGACCAGAAGCAACAAGGCAAATACGGACAACCATGTGAAGAAAGTATAAACTTGGATGAATTAAAGATCGTTAACCGATATGCCGAAAGTACAAAATCACTCTCATTTTTACCAATGGTGCATGAAAGACAAACTCAGCGAATGAAGACTAGATCCGAATGGTTTCTTAATCCCAGCGAATCATCAGCTCCTTTATCACCATCTTCGGCTGGTAAAGCGCAAAAAACTGTAATTAGGAGAACTTCGAGCAAAGAGAAACGGCTCGTCAGGCGCAGTTCTTCGAAAAAAGATAAAGAGAATGGGAAGAGTGTACCAAATACTCCTGTAAGTGCATCTGGCGGTTTGCCGGTTAGCGGAGATCTTTCGTCCGATGTACCCGGTGTGGTCACTGACTTAGGTACAAGTAGTGGTTGCAATATTACCGAATCCGATTGCACTGAAATGGATGTTCAATCCTTTCATTTCACGCTCACTTATAAACCACGGATATGAAGTCTTCCCAAGTATTAGCTTCTTGCAATTGAATTATTTAAAGCTAAAAGCTGCCAATTGTTCCCTATTTCTTTTATCACTTCTCTAATGTTTTTATTTGAAATGATGAACATGTACAATAATCGAATCAACTATTGATGAGTTTTTGTAATAAAATTTTATCATTGATTTGTTTAATCGTAGAACTAGTGTTATAGGAACAAAAGACAATTTCATCTTAATTTACGATCAATCCAATTTCTAAAATGTGCCACTTTGGTGTAAACACCGGGATATCGGCTTCTTCCGCAACCTTCTCCGAAGGAAACGATGCCTATTTGATAAACTCTATCATTGTACATGATGTTTAATGGGCCTCCAGAGTCACCCTGTTAATCCATTGTTATATACTATGAATGTTGAGCTTAGCGGTGTCGGCACTCACCTGACAAGCGTCTCTTCCGCCGCTTGGGTTACCCGCACAAATCATTCGATCTTCCCTGAACTTGCGCACCCCTGTGTACACTCTGCATGCTGATTTATTTAAAATAGTAACTTGCACTGTCTTTAACATTCTAGAAGGAACACCTTTCTCCCTCGTCAGCCCGTAGCCGGAAACGCGGGCGTAGGTGTTTGGAAATTCTTGGTTTTGGGCGGGTAAACAAACAGGAATGACCGCTCCTCGACCCGTACGGTCTCCACTTGTGTACTGAATCGGTGGTTTAACGCGCAGAAGTGCTATATCCGAATGAAACGCAATCAACGGATTGAAATCTGGATGAAGTACTGCTTGTCTGATGTGATGGAATCTGCCTTTGTTGTATGCATTGCTATAGTGGTACGAACCTACAAGGACCACAAGAGGCTCGTTCACTCTGCAGAGAATGGCAATCATTACTATTTCGAAATACTTAAATTTTTTCATCGAATTTCGCTTGTTTTTAATTATTTTTATTTTATTGTCATTTAAAATTATTTATTTTTTATATCACTGTCAAATTGTAATTAACGTTTTCAATTAACATTTTATGTTGATAGCATCTTTGTTTTTTCAATTAAAAACGACACTTACCCAAATATGCAGTGTGCTGCTGTTAGAACCCATTCTGTGTCAATCACTGTTCCACCGCAATGTTGTTTTCTGTTTTTCAGAATATATGCATGCCACGGATGATTTCCAGCTACTGCCGGAGTACCTCCAACAACTCTTGCGTTTCGTGCTACAACACTATATCGTATTCCACAGGCGACATTCGACCTACTCTTTGCGGCTGTTTGTGGACAAAGGCAAATAAAAACCGTTGAGATCGCTGAAAATTTATTGGAAGAATTATTTCGAGAAGAAATATGAAAATAAAATCAATTTCAGGCAAACTTACCTATTGGAACATAGTAAAATGCATAAAGTCTCATTTTCTAATTCTAAACCCAACATTTTACGCAAATCGTTCTCTATGTCATTGTATTTATTCAAGTGCATGTGTTCTATACACAAGTGGCAGTGGTAATTACACTTGTTACGCCACAAGTTTTCAATGTCCGTAATTAAAAAAAAAATATAAATGACTCGCTGATTTGCGCGTTCGTTCAAACAGATGACTTAAATTGTTACGCTAACAAAAGATTTTTTATTCACTCCTCTTTTCTGCACCTATTTTATTATTGTCAGAGATTTTTGTATTTTTTTAACCAGAGGCAGAGTGAAAGTTTTGCGTTCGCAATTAATTTTCGTTATTTATCGTCATTAAGCGCTAGCGACGAGATTACAGTTATTAACTTCCGAACCAAATAGACGTTCTTTCGAGATTTCAAAATTTAAAGCAATAATATTACCGTAAAATATAAAATAAGAATTTAATTTTTGAATGAAAGTTAACAAGTTTTTTTTTCTAAATTTGGTATGAATAACAATTAATAATAAAAATTGCGTGGTTTAAGTGTTTAAATCACTTTTGACAATTAAGGTAAACAAAAGCTTTACAAATAATTGTTAGAAGTGCGGCAATTACTTTTTTTCACCTTTTCAAATACTTTTCTACCAAACTCTAGCCAAACTTGCATAAAATCGGACTCTAATCTGAGGATTTATTAAATATTTTCATTCGCGCACTGTAATTGCCTTGTCAAAAATTTATCGCTCAATTCAGTGCTTTGTACAAGTTGATTGGAGTACAATAGACTTCTCAACGTGATTTCAAACGAATATCAAGTAATTATGTCATTTACAAACTCGTAAAAATTGAAATAACAACGAAATCGTTGACGTTTTTACTGTTGAGGCCCTCGTCAAATTTTTAAACAATTTATCATATCGCCTTCGTTGTTAGCAAATAAGTTCTTTCGAAGTGATGTTTTACTCAATTGTTTTTAATTTACTAACATCGGCTCTTAACTCAAGGACATAAAATGAAGCTTTTCGGCTCATTAGCAATTTAAAAGTCCCATGAAGCAAGAAAGAAAAGAGGAGGTACAGTTGAGGGTCGTACAATTACTTAACACTCTGTACTAGAGCTCAAAAAGCAATTACACTTGTAGCTGGTTCTATCAACATCCTCTTTCCGATAAGAACAATAATTCGGTGAAATATCTTTTCACCTTTAAACATATTTTCGCAGAATAAATTACATAATTTAAATTTATCCATAAAAATTGTATTTTATGTTAATTTCTTAATGTTAAGCAATGTTTGTTATTCACATTATGAGTTGCATTTTGTTCAACTCAATTTTTCATCTATGTAATAGTAAGTCTAATTATTATATCTAAAAAATTTTTATAATATAAAAAATTAATTTAAATAAATCTATTAGATCTTTAAATAATAATTTTTCATAAATAAAATTAAACAATCTAATCAGCTAAAAGAAAGAGCAACACATAAAGAACCTCACACCGTTCGTTTCCTCCCTTTTCTCCTTCGTCTACCTCTTTTCCTCCAATTCTTTGTGGCCATCTATCTTTTTTGACAAGCATTTAACTTATACGCTTTTAACGTATGTGACTAAGCCGTCTCAGAACATGACACCTTTGTACACAAATGTTCAAATACATCATTCACTTTACATAAAACATGTTTTACTTCAATGAAAATTAATTGAAAGTTTTTTTTCTCGAAAATGAATGTACCAACCATAGTACACATAAATGTGAATAAATGACTTGTTTTTCGAAAGGTAAGAAAAAAATATTCAAGTCCGAAATTATTAAAATTTTTGTCGCACTAGGTTAAAATTTTGGCCATCACAGTGTAGGTAAGCATACTTTTAACACATTGAATTAATTGAATATATTAATAAACATAAACATAAATATCTTTTAGTATTTGAATATTATAAATTACATTCATTTATGAATATTAAAAAAGGCTGATGAATTTCGCATAAATATTATCACTCGAAAAGTTTACGAAGTGAAGAGAGTTAAATTTTTATGAGTAATATAGTTTCAATCAAGTTATAAATACATTTAAAACGTATTTTTCCGTACTCTTAAAGAAAAATATATTTTATCAGTTCCGGGATTAGTGTGACTCTCTTCTTTCCGAACGACTCAAATAAAAGAACTTTTACAAAGTTAAGTCATAGCAGTAAAGCACTTATGTATTTCATAAAGATGTAGTTGTTATTGCGTGAACTCGCAGCATAAGAAAGCTTTTTTAGATTTTTTTAATCGATAATTGCTAAGAAAGTTCAATCGAAGCAAAACGCATCAGTCACAATGGCTTGCGTTTCGGACTTAACCGCCATAAAGCTTTGGTCTTGCCTCACTGTGTTCCTCACTCTTATGATAGGCCCGTGGATTCTCGCAATGCCAGGACAAGATCATTTGAAAATAATCTTTGGCATCGTAATGGTAATAGTTTCTCTAAACGGAATTCACTCGTGTACTTTGACGTTTCAACGAAGCACACGAAAATTAAAGTACCAGCGTAAATTTATTACTCTGACAATTTTCATCATCCTTATTCCTCTTGCGATTGCGTGGATGGAAAAGTTTACTGCAAAGACTGTAATAATCACTTTTTGGGCTGTTTTTTGCATTGTATTAAACTTGCTGAAAATAGCAGCTTTCGGAAGAATTATTCAATTAATTCATTCGCAAATTGCCAGTCGTGGACACCGAATCGCAAGTGTTGCATCAATGAATGCAATGTTACCATCTATTGATTCCTCCCTTTCGACACCTCGTTCGTCTTCAACGAGTGCAACACACCGTGAACCTGATGTGTTTACCCTGCATGCGGCAATGTCAGAACACAGCGATTTTTGTCAAAATAGTCATTATAACCTCATTAATCCCAATTTCGTCATAATCGGAAACAATCAAATGCCTGAGTCTACAAATTCTATTAAAGTGAATCTTCCATCGTTATCGCAATTTTTGTCGAATAAGCCATTAAGAAGCGCGCTTTCAGCTCCCAATTTTAATTGACTCTCACATGTACTCATCAAGATATTGAAATTTAATCATATAAAGAGGAAAAAAATTAATTTAACTGAAAATAAACTAAAGTTTCTAAATGTTGTTCATAATTTTATTTTAAAATAAAATTTTATACTCGAATTTTTTTCAAAAGTGAGCAAATAGTTTTAAAAGTTATTGTGCTTTAGAAAATCACAAATTACAACTAGAAAAGGTCAGGAGCTGATGGAGCTGACGGTGCTGATGGAGGTTTTGGTTTTTCCATTCGGTAAGCTGCAGAAGCTTCATCGTATTCGGTATAAGGAGGTGGTGGTGGTGGTGGTTGATTAGGTGACACAAACTGTGAAGATGGCACAGAAGACATTGGTGATGTTTGAGACATGACGCCGGGTTGAGGAACGAAAAGTGTTTGCGGCACTGGTGCGACTGTGTTCGGTTGCGTTTGATGAGTAAAATTTACATGGCTTGCGATTGGAAAATGAGTTGGTACCTGATTGCCAGAAACAAGGAAAATTTGCTGCGATTGAGGTGGAATTTGTAAGGTTGGTGCAGCAATAGAAATATGAACATTAGGATTTTGCTGCCTTCGTACTTGTTCTTGTCGAATAGTTTCCGCACGCAAATATTCGATAATATTTTTAAATAATTTTAATTGCCATAACTGCAGAAGAGCGATCACTATGGCCCATATTGTGATTCCAGAGAAATGCACACTTCGCTTATAAATCCATACGAAAACTACGGGCACAAATCCGGCGAATATTGAAATTATTAAAAGTATTCGTTGAAAGGAAAGTTTTGCGATGTCTCGCCGAGGTGATACTAAGAAAGAAGAGAATGCGGTTATTAAAATGAAACCAGCGAAGATTCCCGTGCAAATTCTAAAGAAAAGTGTGTCCACAATTGAAAGCGTCCAACTAATGATTATCAAAGTAGCTATTGTAACAAAAATCGAAATTATTTTGATTCCACAAACATCTGTAACACACGCCATTGCTTGTGACTAGATGGAAAAGCAAGCTTTACTTATAATCACTCTTTATGTCGCACTGCAGTCATGGGCAACATCACAATGCATTTGAAAGATAGTTTATCTGCAGGGGCAATTTATGCACAACACCCACATTCGTTGAAAATATTCATTTTACTAACTTTTAAATGCAAAGTGTAATGACGAAACTTAATATCGTTCAAGTCAAACGTAATTAATTCATTGCGCATTCAAACTAGAATATCAATCAATTTAATTACGTTATCAGAAAGAACTTATTCGAATCTTTTTTCATTTTTATTTTATTTATTTTTTTTGTTCGGTGAAGTTAAACGCTTGTTATCTCTCGAGAGAATTTTGCTTGATAATTATGCACGAATTTAACATGCATTTTGAAAAAGTGCTAAATAAAGTGACTGCCAAAAGTTTCTTATCTTTCTTCATTCAAAACTGGCTTATTTCAATATTAAACATTTGAACAAGATAAGTTACTTTTTTGACTCTCACTGTACATATGAAGTAGAAGAGAAAATTTTTGATTTGTCATAATTTTTATTCATACGAAATCTTTTTTAACTTATAATGCAACCATTGGTTGTAAGCCTTGGTTTTGATAAGAAATTTTGAAGTCAATTCTAGTTTTTCATTATGTACAATGCAAAATAATGTTTAAAGTCATGATTTGAATTTTAAGAATCCCGATTTTTCGGAAATTGGAAGGCTCAGATAAAATTGTTGTTGATGAAACATTCTCACTTGTTATTTAAAAAGTTCATCATATCAAATCAAATTTCAAAAACTTCCTTCAAACTTTTTTGTAACATGATTTTTACAAATCAAAAATTTTAATTAATCTCTCATTTCACTTGCTTCTTATCAACTTTTTTTATAAAATAATTGTAAGAAATAATGAATGAATAACTAAATTTAAAAACTACTTCCTATTTCATAAAATTACTTCCAAGGCACACTTGTGAACTGTGAATGGTCGATTTTAACCAAATTTTGCACACAAAGAAATGCATAGTTTGTGATTTCAAGATGCACTTACGATGCAGCAGCTTAAAATCACACACTTTGCATTTGGATGCAAAATTTGGTCAAAATCGACCATTCACAGTTCACAAGGATGCCTTGTTAGTATTTCAGAGTAATATGAATCATGAATTTGAATTCAACGATGAAATTCCATTAATTTTAAACTATAACAAACAAAATTAAAAATATGAATCGAAATGAAATAATCGTATTGGAAGAAGAAAACGGCGCTTTACTTGCTAGGAAACTACTTTTGGTATGATTCTAATTTTAACGAAACCAAGGAAGTAATAGAAAGAAACAAATGAGAGAAAAATCATTTACATCACTTAACGTTCACCGTGAATTAGTAATTTTCATTATCAATACCATGATTTTCGCTAGAAATTTCTTTAGAAGAAATCAGCATAAATATAAAATGTTAATTTTAAAAATTTGTAAAGTTAAAAGACAAAAAGTCATATTTTGCATCAACCGATAAATCTAAAAATTAATTATCCACCATTCAGTTTTATTTAAAGATTATTTCACATTATTTCATTTCAAAAACTTATTTACGTTTTCTTTTATCAAAAGCCATGAAACTTTTACTCTCAAAACAAATGATTTGCTGTTAGAAATTATAAATAAAAATGTTAAAACACTTTTCAGTTTACGAATGTGAGTAAATGTTAATTATTGAAACGATAACAGAATAATTTTTGTTTAAAAAATTCAAAAATTTTATTTCTTATAATTTTTACAAAAAGTGAAAGTCAAATGTTGAAATCAATAAACAAAACGTTAGGTCGTATCTATTAGTTATTTTGTGATAGCACGTTAACCACTCAAAACAACTCAAAACAATAAATTTAATCGGTCATTTCAGTGATCAAAAAGTGTGATTTTAAATTTTCCAATCAAAAAATATTTTTTACGTATGAATTTTCAAATATTTTCAATTATTCACAGAGTTCGATGTTCTCAGAAATTTTTTTTTACCATACAAACTCAATTCTGTTTACATCAAGATCGTAAATTTTTTAAAAGATCTTTGTAGATTTGTTAAGAAAAATTAATTGATACACTAATCTATTTACTTCTTTCTTAATTGAGCAATTTTTTGCTGAGCGAATCGATTTTGTTTTCGTTTATGAACTTTGTTCAAAATTTCTGAATTTCAATTCAATAATCAATCTTTGGAACAACATCAAAAGTATATTTTTGATAACGATAGGCACTATACATTTGACTTAATTTGATTTAAACATTTGTGATCACAAAAAGTAAAAAACTATTAATTACACTTGAATGAAAGCAAAAGTACATTCGAATTCAGAAAATTTGCAATTTTGCTATAACAAAGTGCTTCGCAGCTTGATAAGCACAAAAAAGCAATTTTTTATTCTTATTTGTACTCAATTTGGTATTTATTCAATTAGCTCAACACGGTGTGACTATTGACACTCGATTCGAGACAAGAAAATCGCAATATGTCGCGGTAAACTTATCCTTGAGCCTATTTGAGAAAAGGTCGCAATTAGTTTCAATAGAAAATCTCATTTAATTAACTTGATGATTATGTAGTTTGTTTCGAAAAAAAAAACTGTTTTCTCACCGATCACTAAGAAAAGTCATCGGAGTTATTTTAATGTATCCAATTTTCAAATCAATTTCATTGCCGATAAATTTTGAGTAAATTGAGTTCAATTTTTGTGAATAGCGTTCATTCAAAACAGCGACGTTCATTTTGCCAAATAACCTTATCTGCGAAGTACTTATCATCACGAATGCAGACACACTTTCGCCATGAATTGCGATTCTAAATAAAATTTGCTGTAGGTCTTGAGAAAATTTTTTAATTTAAAATTATTACTTGACTAGACTTTCGATCATTTTCGTCGAAGATTCTTTCGAGTAAAATCGCATCCAAATTTTCAACACTTGCGGTAAAGCGATCGAAGTTTTCGCAATATTTATTTCGATTCTGTACTGAAAAGCTTAATAAACAGTTTTAAAAAAGCAAAATATTAATAAACAACGTACCACAAAATGGATAATTTTCAGCTGTTTTCAGATAATATCCCATTGTATTTGCCGTTTTTGAACGCGATATTGAGCCCATCACAGCGCATTTTTCTCCATTCTTTCCGCATCGATAACATTTTCCTTTTTCAAATTGATCGAAATTCTCGCATTTGAAAGCAATGAAAATGCAATCTGACTGCTTCAAAATATTCTCCATGAATTCCAATGATCTTGCGTGATTGCAGGTTAAGAGTTTAAGAAGACCTGAAAGTTTTTTAGTTAAAAGTTAAGCAAATAACGTACGAAGATACCTTGAGAAAATTTTGAGGAAAAAGCTTTAAGCTGCTCTTCGTAGCATCCTGGCTGAAAGTAAGCGTTGTTTGGATAGAAATCAATGTGTCCTATTCTTTTACGTGTGCCAAAACCTATGTTTACTTGAGATTTTTTATTTTAAGTGACAAAATTATCGAAGTAATACCTAATTTCAATAAATTTGGAGAGTTTGTGTGAATTACATCCACAAACAGAGCATCATTGTGATCTAACCGAACGTTCGGTTGTGTGTTATCAAATGAGGGTTTCGCCGGGTCTAAGGCAGTTATACGGCCCAAATTTCTCACTCTTTCACCAGCATAACCAGCAATATGTGCACCCAACGAATGTCCAATTATGCGGAAACTCTCAGCAATCGCGTTAAAATTTTTCTATTTGAAATAAAAAAATTTTCAATGTTTACTAAAACAGATAAATTTATAAACGCACGATGAGAAAATTGATTAAAAATGCGACTTCAGCTCCGACGACACGAGTATTTGCTACAGATTGATGATACCAGGTTGTCGCTCCGTTTCCCCATTCAGTCATTATAACGTTGCAATCATTGAGATCAAGCAATGATTGCGTGATTTTTGAAAACAAAGGCTGATAAAATAAGAATTTTGATTTTAATCATAGCTTGCAGCTTAATCATGTGCAAAATTCTTTGAAAATTACGCTCAAGTTTTGTTTCAGCATCACCGAATTAAAAGTTGAATTACGCAAACCTGTTGATAACTGCCGGCAAAATTGTTGTAATAAAAGCCGTGAACCAGAAAAATTGTCGATTTTCTCGCTGAAAAGGCTGATCGCTTGATATTATTGAATTCAGCTTTTAAATACTGAGGATGGAAACGATTTCTTCTCGTAAATAGCGCGAACGTTGTATTTATTGTTTCTCTTGCTTCTGGAATCAAAGAAATAATTCGAAAAGGTGGATCGAAGAACGGCCATTCGCTGTGAAAGCATCCCAAACCATCGATGCATCTCACTCTTTTCAGAACTATCATCGAAAGCATTTAAAGTAAAAATAAACTTTTGCAGTTTTTTTGTTTCATACATTGAATTCGACTTAAATTGAGATAAGGTTTTAAAAATTCAGAAAATGGTCGAATTAATTGATTTTTTGAATCGTCAATGAAAAATGCTTGCAAGAGTAAGAATAAAATTAAAACCTTGTTCATCATAAAAGTGGAAAGTGAATTAAATTAGCAAATGAAGCTTTGCTAACCGTTTGTTTCTGTTTATTTGAAATAAATTTGTTTTATTTTAAGAAATAAATTCAATTAATTCAAATTAAACTATTTAATGAAGGTCAGTTTGATTTTGGGGTCAAGAAAAGTGAATGCGGCCATTAGAGTTTTCCCTTTTCTTTGTGAATGCATATTTCAAATATTAATGTTGATGGCGAGCCGGGAAAAATTTTTAAAAAAGAAATTCTATTTTAAGAATCAAGTTATTCACCCTTTTTAAAGACGTTATTTATGCTTCTTATTATTTCGTTTTATAATGAATCGCCTACTATTTTAGTCTCACAAAAAGATGGTCGCAACTTAAGGCCATTGCCAAATAGAAAGTTCATTACGCCTTTTCTCTGACTTGCAATTCTTTAGAGACAATCATATGTGTTTATGCTGTTTCCCATAAATTTTAAATTTAATTAATTCATCAAATCAAATCTAATTTTGATTGCTACCATCAATTATTTAAAAGCTTATCTTCTTAGAATACAATTGATTAAAAGCACGATTACATTTGAATTATTTTTATCCCAACATTAGTTCCTTATAAAATAAGTCTTAAGTATTTATGTATAAATAGACTCTATTAGCAATTCAAAAAAGCTCAACATATCTCATGCAGTTAGATTAAGCTTCAGAACTGCGTCAATATGCAAAAGTTGGCTCTAATTTTACGTAATCTTCGTTGTTAAGATCTTAAAAGTTTGACAAAAATTTTTTTTCAAGATAAGTTAAAATTGAATCAACAAAAAATTTCAATTTTGTCATACATTGTTTAACTTTGCTCTTTATCTCGATTTTTTCCTCAATTAAATTCTCATAAAATTCTTTTCTTCAGAAACGGATATTAAAAAATTTTCCCACTTCACTTATTCGGTGAAATTTTTTTTTTATAAAACTAATCTTTTATCTTAATAACGCTTTTTAGTTTTCTAAATACGTTGAGAGAAAAGGAAAAGTTCACTAGATAAAGAAGGTTTTCGTATCGCGGACATGAACATAGTTTCGAAAATAAATTTGTAAATTGAATTTTATAAAAGTAAATAGCTGACAAAAATGAACAATTCTCGATGTCTTCTTCATAGTAATTTTATTCAATAGTAAATAAAGAGAGAAGACGCTCCTCGCCCTTTTTATAATTGTAATCAGCAATTTGTTGTGAAAGTGCCTGATTCACTTCCAAGAAATGAAAAGGAACAAGAAAAAGTTTTTATGTTTTGAGAACAACTCTTAAGACTCACACTCACATTACTCTCTGGCGCTAGTGCAGTCTTTTAGCTTCTCTATATGTGTGAAAAGAAATCGAAAAAAACTCTTCTTTAAACTTAACACTCGCTAGTTGGAAACAAAGTGTGTGCAGTGAATATAACAAAATACAATGTCTGTCAAAAAAATCGCCTATGAATAGCCGTTTTTTTTATTACAAAATGAGCCGCCGAACTCATTACCAAAATGCCTTTGTAATCGCATGTTTCTGTAATTAAAAATATCAACAGTTTCACACATTTCAAAGAGCGTTTAAAATCAATTGTCATAGTCAAATAATTTTCAGTAAACTGTAATTACAGCGCTTTTAAAGCTCAAAACTAACTAAAACTTAGTGGCTTGGTGATTGATCATTGTTTACCGACTATTTTTAGCAATGATAAATTATATTTCAATCAAAATTTTCTATTTTAATCAATTGCTTTTGCTAAGGAAACGATCAAAATTTTCTTTATCAAAAGAGAGTTTCAAAGACGAAGTCTTGAAGGAAGTGGTCATCAGACCCGCACAGGAAATGAGTGTGTTAAGCCGAAATAAACGCTATAGTCATGTGATCCGGCTGCTAGCCGAAATCGAGTTTGGCGCATTTTTTACTCGCACTGTATGAGTCAATACACTTTTGCTTAACTCAATTAATTTTTGTTTAAACGCTTGCACAAAACAAAAGTTTTATAGAAGGTTTCCTTTGAATTCAACGAATAATTTTACTTTCGGTTTCAGCTTCATCGATTCCTTTTGATTTACTTTTTCTTTAAAATCGGATTACACTCGATACGAAACGCTTTGTGCATTTTGAAATATTGATAATGTCTCGCACTAAAATAATTCATTTGCAACAAAGTCAAAGAACGAATCAATTTTTTGTTTCGCTTTTAGAAAATAAAAAGTTTCTGAGATTGTTGCGAAAGAATTGTCAAAGCTCTCATTTCATCATTGTCATCGCATTTCAACGATCTATTCAAGAGCTAATGAAGCTAAATATTTTCACATACGCATCCAATTTCTTTGCTTTTGCGATAAACACGCGAAAATTGAGCGTAGCTTTAAAAAATAATTTGACAAGTTAGAAAAATACTCAAATTTAAAATTGATGAAATATAGAAAACGAAAGTGAAACAATACCTGAACGATTAAGTCAACAAAATTCGTAACATCAAAGTAAAGCAATTGAAACGCTGTTGAAAGACGGTTTGAATATCAGACAGTTACAAAACAAAAGAGTAAATGTGAAAATTGAGTGCCAAACTTGAACAGGAAAGAAGTGCGAATGTGTGTGTTGTCTTGGCGATTGTACGTTGACTTAAAAATAATTTCTCTCTAAAATGCATGTGTAAATAAGAGCTATTTCGCGTTTGCAGTCACATTTCGCAAACCGCCGCTAAACGGATGAACAGCGAGCGCACGACAAAAGATCTCAATTGATGAAAACCTACGGATGCGAGAGTTGGGAGCGAGGCAGTGATCGACGAGTAGTTGCGACGCGAAGTATTGAGTTTGAGTACGCGATCGTGAAATTTGTTTGGCTCGAACTTTTTTTTCTCATGCTTAAATTTTTCTCTTGTTTTCGAAACAAGTGATCGCAGTAATTGTCGCGAAGACAGTGAACAACTACGAGAGCGATAAGAATGAAGTTTTGTTTGCATTGTCATTTAGCTGTGAGAAAGAAGTGAAAAGATCCACTTTTTCGATACGGTTACCATGCTTTTAGTGATTTTTAAATGGTGGCTAAACGTATGCTCTTATTTCTAAAATGTTTAAAGCAAATTTTTTCACAACTTTTTTCATAATTTCAATGATGAATGCGAGTTTTATTTTTACACAAGAGGATGACGAAGAATTTAAGTGGAAGAAAGAAGATTATCCAAATCCAGTGGAGCAGCCGCGAGCGTGTCGTCGAAAATACAAAAGCTCTCTTTGTGATGCTGATCGCCTGCTAAAAGGTTCTGAAGGTAAGAGACTAGTGTTACATAAGAAAACTGTGCGCTGTGATTCTAAAGCTCGCATCGAAACATGCACGAAATTCATTTTCGGTGAATGTCGTGAACCCGGAATCGAACGCTTCTTTCTAGCAGATAAACTTTCGCTTAAAAGTGGTGAGAAAATGTAAAATGTGATGCAAGTGCTTTAAAAAGTGTACAAAAAGTTATAAAAATATGTGCGAATGAATTACGCGAGAAAATTGTTCGTCAAAAAATTGCAATCAATAACGCAGAAAAAAAAATTGAATATGAAAAGAGCAAAGTTAGAAAAAAGTTTATGTTATGCTCAAGTAAGAGGAAAACATTTACGTGAATGCATAATAAACGTATCGAACAACATTCTCGACTTATGTTTCACTATCGATAAAAAACAAATTCTTAATTAGTAATTATTTTCTTGCCATGTAACACGACACTTTTGATTAAATTAGCGAAAAAAAAGAAGTTTATTCATTGAAAGTGAAAACGAATCACAAAAGCAAATGAAATTCGCGAATACTTCATTGAATACAAAGTGGTTATTGACGATAAGTTTTTTCAGCTAGTTTTTTAGACCAAATAATAGCGAGAACTAGCAACGAGAGCGGATGTATATGTAGAGGTGGATGTCCGTCGGGAAGAAATGGTATCATCGTTGGGGTAGCGTTAATGAAACTTATTAAAATCGAGTACAAGTAAGATTTAACGGTTTCATTGCGATAATATTAAACCGAGCTCTCTTCCTTCCTCTTTAGCGAGAGAGAAGAAATTTATCTGCGAAAGTATGCCGATTATCTGCGCGAACACTGGAAATTGGGTACTTGCGAAAATGATTTGTTATTAATTGTATCAGCCGAAGATGTTAAGGTATCAAAAAAAAATATCAAATAACTGATTTTAATTTTAATTTTTATCTAAAAAAAGATAGCCGTAGCTTTAGGAAGAAACGCGGCGAAAGTTCTTTCCACACGCGTGCTTCATAAAATTATTGCTGAAACTAGAAATCATTTTACAAGCGGAAAAATTTATCAGGTAAAAACAATATGAGTCGGCGACGAAAATTGCAATGGGCTTAATTTTGTTCAACAATCAGCTTGATTCGAATTAAAAATGTTGAAAACAGGTTAATCTAACAAGCTATGCGAAAAAGGCACACACGCTTTACTTATTTGCTTAGACACTTTTGGCAATTTAAGGTGAATAAAATAGCTTTTAAAGGATGCCCGGCAATAGGACAGCAGCATTAAACTGAAAAAGGAAATAAATCGGAACCTAAATTCACAGAGTCGAAAAACCGTTTACAAAGCGTCAATTGTACTTCAATTAGGATGTCGATGATGAGGCGTAGCTTGAACTCACTCCAAAAATTAATGCAAATCGGTCGCTGGAAAACAGAGAGGATATTGCTGTGTTTTAACTGCTGCAATTACAAATGGCAAAATAGCGACGTACATTTTTGTTTATTGTTTTTTTAAAATTGCTGTATTTGCACATGCAAACAACTAAATGCGAACCATATTCATCACGAGTAGCGTATTTTCACACTCCTATATTTAGAAACACGCTTCAGTCAAACCTTATGTAACCTGCTATTAATAGTCGAAAACATTATCTTTCTCTTCGGTAGGGATTGGAAGCGACACTTCAATCGTTTTCCGACTACATAATAAGTCTGCGACTTTCGGAGGCTTCATTGAGTCGATCATTTCCAAATATAGTCATCATTGTGGCGATATGTTTCGCGACTCTTATTTGTTTAATATGCTGCAGCGGTTTATTGTGTTGCTTGAGACGCAAAATTTTAAAACGTCGAAATGAAGGAAACGAAGACAGCGAGTCTGGTTTTCTCGGGCACGTGCTGAAAAAGCGTTTTCACTCGTCCAGAGAAGAATACTCTTT
This sequence comes from Dinothrombium tinctorium, assembly GCA_003675995.1. Classification (NCBI taxonomy): domain Eukaryota; kingdom Metazoa; phylum Arthropoda; class Arachnida; order Trombidiformes; family Trombidiidae; genus Dinothrombium; species Dinothrombium tinctorium. The sequence continues at coordinate 5,519 of NCKU01000795.1, read as the reverse complement.
AAGTGAAACAAACGATGCCACTTTTGACATAAAAACTTCCACTTATATTCCCTGTGATAGTGAAGAGAGACAAATAAAAGAAATCGAACATAGTGAAACGAGTGAACCGCAAAACGACTCGTCCGAATCGGAAAGTGAAGCCGATGAAGAGTCTTCCGCGGAAGATGGGTCTGAAAACGGCTCGGAGGCAGCGTCCGATGAAGTTGAAGTATCGGTAACTGAGTCAATGAAAAATCGCGATTACACCCCTGATGTGACATTGCACTCAGAGACAATTAAAGTCGACGACCGACATCGTGTTTAATTCGTTTGTTTCAAATTTTTTGTAAATTATAGTAAAATAGTTTTCGTACGATAAAATTGTTTCACAATTAGGACGAATTGCTTTGTGTAAATTGATTTATTTTAATTATTTTTTAAAAAAAAGATAAAATTTTTTTGAAAAAGGTACCTTTTTTAAAAATGTAACATGTAAATGACGACAAGCATTCAATGCACCTTGCACATCATCATTAAATGGGACATTTTCCTTGTGAACGCCTTCCTAAAATTCAGGCATTGTTCAGTTCAAACGAAACTGTCAAAACTACAAACGCGAAGTGCATTTGCTTTGTTTAAAACGTTTTTTTTTTCGGAGTACTTTGTATTAGATTTAGCGAAGGTAAAGCTCAAGAAAATCAGATGTTTCTCAACGTTCGCTTCGTCCCCGAACCAAACTCGTTTCTATTTACCATTGCTTCTCTTGAATTCAAGGAGAATCAATTTGATGGTAGTTTGAGAAAGATTCGAAAAACTGAAATTCATTTTTCATTTCTATAAAACGATGATAACCAACATAAACGAGCTCACCGCCGATTGTTTGCTCGCCATTTTCGCCAAACTTCCGTCACTCGAAGAGAAATTAGTTCTTCAACGAGGTACGTGTGTTCCTCTCAACTTCTCTTCTTTTTTTCACAAATTTTTCGTTTTACTTGATTCAAGTTTAATTTTTGTACACTATTTCTTTAATGCAACCTCAATTTGGATACAGTTAACGACCTTATTCCACATAAATTCGAAACAATGCCTCCACAATACTTAAGAATCCTTTCTTCTTTTATTCATTTTCTTCGAGAATTTAGTAGTCATAGAAAAGCATAATTTTCGCTGCAAAATCGACAAATGTCGGCAAATCTACAATTGATAATCGAAACGAACCGACTGCCTTTTTCAAATTAATTTAAGAATAGATCGCAAAAGAAAAAACTTTGCTGATAGTAAAAAAAGTGTTCAAAAGAGAAGATCATATGATGGTCAAATTTTATTGAACTCTGCGTGTGATTTTTAAATCGAAAGGAAAAGTAGAAAATTTCGTAATTTTTTTCGCGGAAAGTCATAAGACGCAAGTAATTTAATTTTCTATTAAATTAATATTTATTCATTTACATTGTATGTCATAAAACAACTCACAAAAAAACTTTTCCTTTTAGTACCAATTTTGTCCTGACTTAACATTAAGCTTCTTTCTTCATTGGCTGCATTCTCAGAATTAAGAGATGTTTGTGAAAATGATTTCTTTGTTGAGTAACACAGTTTCGCATTATTTTAAAAGTACGCTTTTAAAATAAAAATTAAATACAATACTTTAGCGAAACTATTATGCAAATCAGTTAAACAGAATAGATGAGTACACTAATCGCTGGTATTTTCCTTCTATATACAACCAATTATAAGCGATTATAAACAAGGCAGCAGCATGAGAAAATCATGAAAATTTCTATATTTAAGTAGAAATGTGGGCCACATTTATTATATTCTTTATATTCATAAAGCGAAGTTTATAATTTGACATTAGATTCGCATTAAACAGTAAATGTGTTAATCATTGTCGATATATGCGATTAGCATTCGTTGAACATTTGAATATTAATGCATTTTATATGTTTACAATGCTTGCTTACAAATATTTACAAATTTTATGTCCTCCACTGTCTAAACAATCGTCAGTCTTTGTGTAACAAATCTACAATAGTCAATTGTATTTAATTACAACAAGTGCATTCAGTGTTCTCTTTTTCGCAGTCTGCAAGTCTTGGCAATTTTTGTCGCTCGAATCCATTAAACACGAAAACCGTTCCATTTGTAATCCCGAAGATATTTTCTCTCAGTACAAAAGTTAGTTTGTTGTAGCGCAATTGTTTCTTATTCCAATTCATATGTTAGAATCAAAATGCGGCTCGGTCGAAACTGTCATAACATCGCAAGTGTTTACCACTATAATTAAATTATGTACGAAATTACGCGAATTTAACAATGAAAAATTGAATGAATATAAAATAAGGCTCGAACTAAGTGAACTTCAACGATGTTTGAAGCAAGAAAATCATTTCATATCGCCACTGAAAAATCTGAGTTTTGTTAATTTGAAGTCAAACATCGATGAAAACGGTCTCGCCGAACTTTTCAGAAGATGTCCTCAATTGAAACATTTTCAAATAAAAAGTTGCACAGCTTTTACCGGACACTCTCTTCACTCGCTTAATCTCAATTTAATCAGTCTGAGTATTGAAGATTGCCCAAATGTATGCATTTTTCTGTTCCTTTTGTTCCATAATAATTTTAAAATTTTAATTTTACTGAAAAGGTCAAGGTTCAAAACTTAATCGAATTTATCAGCAAAAGGCGCTTTAATTTAATTTCATTCAAACTCGGACGAAATTGTATAAAAACTCAAAACATTAGCAATAAGAATTTACTTTTAAATGCAATTACCAAATGCTCAAGCATTAAGGAGCTGACCGTTGCTATTGATTCAGGTAAGTAAATATTTTCTGTTCAAAGTGATTGTTTCTAGATACTAAATTAATTTTTATTTCGTTTAAAGTGAATTTGTCGAAAATCGGGCGTTTAAAACAGCTTGAAACATTGACAATTCGGACATCTAGTATTGGAGATGAAGTTTTCAAAGCAATCATCGCTTGTTGCAGAAATTTAAAATGCTTGAAATTAAACCTATCGAGCTTCGATACAGAATTGAGTGATCGATATATGCAACGATTACCTGATTTTTGTCCGCATTTAGAAGAAGTCGCAATGTACGGATGCGATAAGGTTTGTATACATAAGCATCATCCTAAAAAAACCGGAAGTTTGATTTTAACTGTTAAAGTTTACTGAAACAGTCGCCGAAGAATAAACTAAGTCAAGGTCAAAAAACAGATCGTTTAAAATTCATTTTTCACATTCATACACATCTTAAGCGAAGATTATATCAAAAATAAGAAATTAAAGCAAAGAGCATCACGACAAAAGCAGCTAGAAATACAGCTTCACACAAATTAATCTTCTATTTTATTAGCAAAAAGCACATTGAATAAGACAACTTTTCGAATGGCAGAGGTTAAAATTAATATGAATGAAGCTGTATTTCTACTCGCGTGATCAACTTTTTCAATGCTTTTCTTATATTTATCAGATGAATTATTTATTTACGCACTTAATTTGTCTCATTTTTCGACACATTCTTTCTTATAAGCCTTGTTTATATTTTAAATTTCTTTGACGCAGGTGACAGACGTGAGTTTAATCAAATTCAGTGAATTCAAGTTTTTAAAGCGAATAACGATAATCGAGATGCAAAACGTTACGCAGTTGGCTATTTATTTATTTCTCGCGAAAGCCAGATGTGTGAAATTCTTACGAATTGGTATTTTCGATTCACCATCTACTGAACACATAAACCGCAACGAACTTGAATCTTTTTGTAGTCAAATGAATGTTGAATTGGATTTAATTCAATTTTGTGACTAAAATAAAAGTTTTTCTTCGAATTAAAGATATGAATCAACTTTAAAAAATTTTTCTTTCTCAATTGTTTTTAATTGATTCTCAGCTCTATAATTATCTTTTATAACTTGCTCGCGTTCGGCGAACTTATACAGTCGACGACATAATGTTTTGCGATTTAATTTCATTAAATTTACTGGTTTTGTATGGATAAGCTCGCAAAACATTCTGTCGTTGACTGTAGCCGTCGATTCAAGCAGAATTTATGCTAACAAATTGTTTGGATCGGTTTTGCCGCTCACGTAAAGCTAGCAGAATCAAACTCATATAAGTGTTTTGTGTGATTTTGTTTACGCTTTTTCAAAGAATTCAGAAATCAAAAGTTTGCGAAAAGATAAAATGAAAATTAATTTTTCACAAATTTTGCAAAAAATCAAAACGAAGCCAGAAAAAGAGCGCTGCAGTCGTGCGCAGAACGCATGCTCAGTGGAAGTACACGTTTCGAGTGTCTTTTTTTGTGAACGAAAGAATCGAATTTTGTTTCGAAATAAAAGCGAATTTCGAGAAGAAAGCAGCGTGAAATGGGCTCAATGTACAAAGTGAAGCCGATCGTCGCTGACGACCAATCGATCGAATTGCCGAAATGCATGTATAAAGCGCCGTTTTTGTACGAAACCGCAACTGTAAATCAAGATTCATCTGCAGAGAGTTCCGAGAACTCGGCGAATTCTCATTCGATTGTTTCGTATTGCGCCGCATTTGAGGAGATCAGTAAACAACAGCAGGAACTCTGCAAACATTTGGATGCTCTCGAAAGCAAACATAAACCTAAAGCAGATACCAGCGATCACCACGCACGCAACGAGCACAATGTAGCGATCGTTGGCGAAACGCCGACTGTGCATAACTCGTTCAATTGTCACGATATTTGTATTCATTACGACCTCAATTACAAACCAATCGCCATCCTTTTGCTTCTTGAATGGCTAAAAAGAAAACACAATTTCAACATTGCTGCTAATATTCATCTTCAAAGCGACGTTCTATCGAAAAATGAACACGAGTTGAAAGAGTGGAAAGAAATTCAAAAACAATTCAACAGTGGAAATTCAACGCTAAATCGTACAGAATATACTCTTACGGTTACATTTATCGTATCTTCAATGAATAATGGCAAGCAACCGATCTTGTTTTTGAATCCAGCCTCGCGAACTAAGATACACGGAATCGTTAATCAATTGCGTTTCTTATTTAGACTTATAATCAAAGCAATTCCAACCTTGACTTCTTTATATCCTGAATCTGAGAATAGCTCAAATCTGATTAAGATAGATTCGCTTTTAGACGAAATCGACTCCTTTCTTATTGATGGCCCCGTCAGCATTGAGAAGCTTATTTTAAAATTAAATACTCTTTTGGCTTCCAACAAATACATTTTTGAGAAATTAACTGTTGCCGATTTTGTTATCTTTGAAATTGGAAATCACTTCGTCAATAAGCTAGATGAAACGAATGGAGACAAAATTAAAGCATGGCTCAGTTTCATGAAACAAAGTTTGACTACAGTTTAAGAAATCAGAATAGTGAAAATAACTTAATTTCTTGTTAGATTTGTGTGAAATAAAAAATGAAAAATAAAGCTTTGCATTTATCAGCTCAGTTTTACAGTCTTTATAAATTCATTTAACCAGCTTTCGAAAACTATTAACCCGAAGGCGGCGCTTGCGTTGAGAGTTTCGAAAACTATTAACCAA